>CM033646.1:111872891-111887337 GCA_019512145.1 Engystomops pustulosus
CAGATGGCTACTGGGCTACCCCTGTGAGAGATGGCTACTGGGCTACCCCTGTGAGAGATGGCTACTGGGCTACCACTGTGAGAGATAGCTATCCCTGTGAGAGATGGCTACTTGGGCTACACCTGTGAGAGATCGCTACCCCTGTGAGAGATGGATACTTAGGCTACACCTGTGAGAGATAGCTACCCCTGTGAGAGATGGCTACTTGGGCTACACCTGTGAGAGATCGCTATCCCTGTGAGAGATGGCTACTTGGGCTACACCTGTGAGAGATAGCTACCACCGAATAGCAAGCTGTACAGCCACAACTTTAGAAAATTTTGTTTACAAAGCACATTGTAGGGAAGACCGTATACAGCAGCATACCAGCACAATGTAAGGGGATTATTCCGCAACATTACTATGAGGAAGATCATCTACAGAAACACACATAGAGCAGCACAGTGTGGGAAGGTTACCTGCAACATCTCACAGCAGCTCATAGCAATGCAAATAATATTGCAGGAAGACTGTCATCAGCATTCACAGCACAGTGTTGGGGGAAGATCATCCACAGCAGCACACTGCACAGTGTTGGGGAAGATCATCCACACGCAGCACACAGCATAGTGTGGGAAAATTCCTCTTTAGCAGCTCATGACAGTATATAGGAGAAGATACTAAAGAGGCTCAAAACACAGTATGGAGGGAAATTGTCTTTAGTATCTAACATTACTATTTGTTCACAGCACAAAGGAGGTGCAGATTGCCATAGCTGCTCACTGAACCATGTTGGGGATGATTTTATACAGCAAACTCACAGCAAAGTTGGAAAAGATTGTATACAGCAGGACGCAACACAGTGAGGGGGAAGAGTGACTCCGCAGCTCACATCTCAGTGGATCGGGAAGACCTCACAGCACACTTGTGGGGATAGTATCTATGGCACAGAGTAGAGAGGAAGGTTTTTACAATAGCTAACAACACATGGGCATAACTCCCATGTTTGGGATACCATAAGATGAGAGCAAACGTAAGGAAGCCACATACCTTTTTTCATACATCAAAAAACCCAGCCCTTGGAGCTCCCCTACCCCACCTCCTAATGTAGCCCACAAAATAAATACCTCTCCTTTTTGTAACCCCAAACTATATCATTTGTATTTAATTTCATTCAGTCCTCAAGATGTTATCACTTTCTACTAAACAGAGACCCCCATGACTGGTAATGATACGAGCTCCCAGAGTATTAGTAGACTGCATGTTATGTCTTTATCTTCCCTTTTGGTCTATATATAGTGGAAGAGTTTGTGTGTGGGAGCTGTTTAAATCTTTTCTGACGGCATAAAAATTCAGCTCAGCGGCCCATAATCATGCAGCACGGCGACAAGCAATCACAATACTATAGTCTGAAGTCACCAAGTATAAAAGGTTCAAGCAGCAACGGCTGATTTTTCCTCAATTTGAGAGTTTAAAGCCAAGATTGACTTAACCTGCAAAGTGGATCTCTGGAATCATCTATTCGCTGCAGAAAGTTCTCATTAAATTTTCACAGCGATGAAGTGGCTGTGTTAATCGCAAGAATGTTTTATTCAGATGTGTAAATAAATGCACTGAGACCCAGCAGATACATACCACACATCCCATGGGGACCCTACCTTCTCTATATCTTTTAAGCATGGCCTTCTCTTAATCTTATGGCAAATGCCCTTTGAGCTTGCCCTCCACACTATGCCCTCACTAAGGACTACAATTGCGCCTTGTCGTCAGTGACCACTTTACATCATGGCATGAAGCAAACTAAATTTAGTTCTAGACATATTGATGACCCAATGCATTTCGTTCACAGATGACACTGTATTTCTGTAGTTTTACCCAGAATGTACCAATTCATGCCACCATATAAAATTTTTTCAGTGATTTAAGGATAATTTAAGATAATTACATACGGATACATTCCATTCTACCACAAAAAAGGATCAGCCAGTATAGCTTAATGCCCAGTCCCATTTTTCAAATTCTGGACATGTGTCGCTTTATATGGTTATAACTTTTGAGAACACTGTTACCTTATCTAAGCGATTCTGAGATTGTTTTTTCCTCCCATGTTTACTTCATTTTAGTGGTACATTTTGGCTGAAAGTTTTGTGTTTACTTACAAAAATGAAAAACTGATAATTTTTGAAAATTCTAAATCATTGCGTTTTCAGGGCAGATAGATTTACCACATAATAAGTCGTTGAATAACATTTTCCCAATGTCTACTTTACTTTTTCACACCATTTTTGAAAAGTCTGGATAATTTATTTTGGTGTCATGCGGCTTTACAAAAGATTATCGATTTCCGTATTTTCGGAATTACTATTTTGGGATAACTACTGAATTAAATTTAACATATTTACATCAAAACCCCACTATAAAATACCTATACCCATTTTCAAATCTGCACCCCTCAAACTATCAGAAACAGCTTTAGAAGATTGTTAACCCCTTGAGTTGTCATAGTAATTGAATCAAAATGGCGGTGAAATTTAGAATGGTCAATTGTGCCATTTACGTTCATTTAGCCCTAAAATTTACACATTTCCAAAGATAAAGAAGAAACCCACCATACAATTTGGTTATGCAGTTTCTCCCAAGTACAATAGACCCCCCACATTGGACGTTACTTGTTTTATGGGGGCACGTGAGGCGCAGAAGGAGGGCCCTGCAGCTGCCATGATTTTAGTTTCTCACTGGCTCCTTTTGAAGGCTATAAAATTTTCGCTTTTGCGTTATTGGGGCCATGTGATGGCTTTTGTTGCGGAATGAGATGCTTTTCCAGTGTTACCATTTTGGGTTGGTATCCACTATTGTTGAAATTTAGGAACTTTTTTTGAAGGCAAGCAGTAGAAAAGCTTCAATTCTGCACTGGATTTTTTACTTTTTTTTTTTGGTGTTCACCGTATAGCCTAATAATCATGTTACCTTTATTCCTATGGGTCAATACAATTAGGGGGATACCAACATGAATATTTTTTCTTATGTTTTATTACTAATTTTGCCAAATAAAACCCTAAATTGGGAAAAATCTATCATTTTTGCATTGCAATGTGTCATAACATTTTTACTTTTTTTGGCTACGGAGCTAGTTGATGGCTAGTTTTTTGCAGGACTGTTGTACTTTGTAACAGTATCATGAGTTTACAACACGTGCGGCACCGTAACCGTTCCGTACCCGGAAAAAGATAGTACCTGTCCTATCTTTTCCCGTAATACGGCGCCGTGCGCCATAGTTGCTATGGAGAGGGGCGGGGTGAGCCCTCCTCTCCCCGTACAAACTGCCGTTGCCCTCTACGGTACGGTATCGGGCGGCACGTCAGTGAATATAGCCTTAAGTTAACATCACTGATGCCCTTTTTTCAGGCAGTGCCTGCAGGCAGCTCTGGGGTCCCTGGTCAACCCCAGGGCTGCATAGCACCGCCCCCAAAAAAACGGCGTGGGGGGAGGGGCGAATGTTTCGGAAAGGCAACCCAAGGGCAGGTTAAATACCCATGATGGAGCCCACTCCACTGGGGTGTTTGGCTATTAGTTTACAGCGTGGGCACCCAATGTATCCTGATGCCGGTTCGGTTCTGATCTTGAGCTGAACCGCGCATCAGCTCTTCGTTCCGATAAATGGGGCCGCTGAGCGTTAAACCAATGCGTCTCAGCATCCGATATATCTGACACAGAGCGCCAAAGGCTACTATCATAATATATATATATAATATGATATATATATATATATTATATATAAATATTCCCTGAGGATCCCTGAGGAAATTTTTACTATTTTATAGACACATAGTAGAGCCTATTGTTTACAAAACAAAAAGGGGACAACTAGAAGGTTGTTTGTGGCCAGTGCAACCCTAAAAAAATAGCTGAAGGAGAACATTTGTGAGAACTACATTTCATAAAGAGACATCCTTAAGTATCCTGGAACTTTAAGAGCACCAAACAGTTATATCTACCCTGGAGTTCTATTAAATCTGTCCGGATTTTAAAACCTGGCTGTCCTGACCCACAACTGTTCCAACTATAACCAAACATGGTCATTTAATCTCTGTGACATGCCTTCTCTGCATTGCAATTTCCTTTCTGTTTTTTTTCTTTGGAGTTTAACCCTTTTGTTTTTTGCCAAAACTGTCATTGAGTTTGTTGATGACCGATTGTCACACTAGTGAGCATCTAATTATACTTTGTAATTCCTTTTTATTGTGGATGCTTTACTGTGCCTTTCATGGCACCCCCTGTTTGGAGCCTCAGTGAGTGCTCCATATTTCAACTCCTAAAGGTCCTATTGTTATGTATTCCTTGCCACACCATTATAAATCATTATTATTATTACTCATGGTAAATTGCTTTTAAGCAAAATTTTTGTTTATTGAGGAACAAAATAATTTAAAGGCCCATAAATTACAATCTATGTAATTAAATTACAATCTAAGTTACCCACTTAAATACATTTTTTGTTTGAAAGCAACAATGTGCCTGAGTAAAATAAAAAAGGTGAACTTACCATCTAAATCCCCCTGGTCCACTGGTAAGTGTTGCTTTAGCTCAGGTAATCTTTTGTCCATTGTTGCTCACTGTTTGAGGATAGGCCAACAGTGAGGGGATCTGTGGGGGAGCGAAAGGCAAATTGAGCTTTTTTATTCTACTCAGCATTTTGCTGCATGCAAGCAGAATGTGATTAAGTCAGACAACCCCTTTAAGGGGCTATGCCAAGATAACATCAGCTATATATATTACCAGGACTTGAAGAAGGTGGGGTGGCTTTAGTCCGGCATGGAAATGCTTTTAAGGAAGTGAATCTTTGGAGTCAAGACAGTAGGGATTCAGGTGGGCTTTATTGGGACTGTAGGGAAAGATGACATGGAATGTATAAAATGGGCCACTGGTGACTAATTAAAGGTTTTCATTCTGTTTGACATAAACCTCTGCGCAGAAAAGAGGATCAGGGCACTTAAGGTTTTGGAAAGAAAGCATGAAATGAATATGGAAAAACAACAGATTAGGAAGAATGGTGAATTGGAGAGTAGTAAGACATGATTAATGTCAGAGGTATAATTTAATCAGGGGCAGCAGAAAGCAGAATATACTATAAAAGCAGGAATGTAAGATAATTGTAAATCCAGAGTATAAGTGTAATCTTAATCTTAAAGGAAAAGACTTTTTATTTAGTCCCATTACAACATGATTACTGGATGCAAGATGCATGGAAATAAAGGTTCAGTCACGTACACTAATGGTTGTGCCTGGTGTTTACATCACAATACACTACTAATAGAATGAAGCTGTGGTGAACTGTAATCTAAGGAATAGACACTACTAACAAAGTATGGAGCTAAGCCTGGTAGACAATAAAGGGGATATGGAACTGGATAGTTGAATAGAATAACAGCAAAGGAAAGAATAAATTATTAGCAAGAGCTCCTGTGTTTATGTGCACATGTGTGCCCTGTGCTAATTTTGCATAAAAAATATAGGCAATTTGTGAAGAGTTGACAAGGTTTATGGAATAAAAGAGAAATGCCTGCATCTCAACTAAATGTAAGTGTCCTTGGTTTAAATTGAACTGTTGTAAGTGTAGATTCCTTTAAACCCCTTACTGCTGTGCGACTTGATAGTATGTCACACACGTCAGAACGGGTATATGTGAGGTTCACGGGCTGAGGCCTCTCCATACAAGGTGTTCATTTGCTGCATTTGAGCCAAACACCTACTGTAACAACCACAGTGCTGTGCACCGATTGCTGATGCTAAACATGTAAAAACCTTGTGGCGCCACATATTGCTTTGATCACCTCCCCCAGTGAGGTGTGGAAATCCCTGTACTACTGTAATATGGCAGTATATGGTAGGAATCAATCACACAACCTTAGGTTAAAGTACCCTAGGCAGTCTGAAAAATTAAAAAATAAATAAATAATTAATTAAAAAAATCAAATAACCACCTTTCTCTAGACAAAAAATATACAAAATATATGATAATTTTTATGTGATATAATATAAAAAACAGTAAAATCATAAACATGTTGGTATCTCCACATCCTAAAACGTCTGATCTATCAATATAATAACCTTTTTTACTGGCAATAAACCCCCTAACGTTAGTGCCCAAAGTAATGCCACTTTTTTTTGCCACTTTGAACAATACAAAAAATTCAACAAACAATTATCAAAGGCGATGATAGCATTGAAACCAGGATGTTTTAATTTTGTAAATGTATCAAAACATGTTAAAAACTATAAATTTTGGCATTACAGTGATTTGTACCGACCCAAAGAATAATGACATGTCATTTGGCGCGCACAGTGAAAGACGTAAATCCAAGCCCTCCTTCCGCTACCTCATTGTCACTGTCTCAGTGACTACAATGGCAGCAGAGCACACTGAATGCACTCGCATTGACTTCATTCAAGCGTAGGTACAATACACCTGCTGCCAGCTTACGCATGAACTTCACAAGCCACGATTGTGTGGTTGCCTTCCTCTCAGCTCCGCAATGCTCAAGCCACCGCACTGCATAGAAACAGCTGCTACAATAAGTACAGGTAGCTGCTGTACCTGCTTTATGATGTGTTGTGACCTCATGCTACCCCTGTGACAGATGGCTACTGGCTAAACCCCTGTGAGAGATGGCTACTGGCCTACCACTGTGAGAGATGGCTACCTGGGCTACACCTGGGAGAGATGGCTACTTAGGCTACACCTGTGAGAGATAGCTACCACTGTGAGATTGGCTACTTGGGCTACACCTGTGAGAGATAGCTACCACTGTGAGAATGGCTACTTGGGCTACACCTGTGAGAGATAGCTACCAATGTGAGAGATGGCTACTTGGGCTACACCTGTGAGAGATAGCTACCCCTGTGAGAGATGGCTCTTGGGCTAACCTGTGAAGATAGCTACCACCCCTGTGAGAGATGCTACTTGGGCTATACACCTATGAGAGATGGCTACGCCTGTGAGAGATGGCTACTTGGGCTACACCTGTGAGAGATGGCTACTTGAGCTCACCCTGTAAGAGATGGCTATCCCTGTGAGAGATGGCTACTTGGGCTACACTCTGAGAGATGGCTACTTGGGCTACACACCTGTGAGAGATGGCTATCCCTGTGAGAGATGGCTACTTGTGTCTACACCTGTGAGAGATCGCTCCCCTGTGAGAATCGCTACCCTATGAGAATGGCTACTTGGCTACACCTGTGGAGATAGCTACCCCTGTGAGAATGGCTACTTGGGCTACACCTTTGGGAATAGCTACCCCCTGTGAGATATGGCTACTTGGGCAACACCTGTGAGAGATGGCTACCACATTGAGAGATAGCTACTTGGGCTACCCCTGTGAGAGATGGCTACTTGGGCTACACCTAGGAGATGGCTACTTGGGCTACACCTGTGAGAGATAGCTACCCCTGTGAGAGATGGCTACTTGGCTACACCTGTGAGAGATAGCTACCCCTGTGAGATGGGCTACTTGGGCTACCCCTGTAAGATGGCTACCCTGTGAGAGATGCTACAACTGTAGAGAATCGCTAACCCTCTGTGAGAGAGCTCTAGGGCTACACCTGTGAGATATAGCTACCCTGTACAGATGGCTACCCCTGTGAGAGATGGCTACTTGGGCTACTACCTGTGAGAGATAGCTACCCCTGTGAAGAGATGGCTACTTGGCTACACCTGTGAGAGATAGCTACCCCTTGATGAGATGGCTACTTGGGCTACACCGGTGAGAGATAGCTACCCCTGTGAGAGATGCTATTTGGGCTACACCTATGAGAATGGCTACCCCTGTGAGAGATGGCTACTTGGGCTACACCTGTTGAGAGATGGCTACCCCTGTGAGAGATGGCTACAACTGTGAGAGTCGCTACCCCTGTGAGAGATGGCTACTAGGGCTACACGTGAGAGATAGCTAACCCCTGTGACAGATGGCTACCCCTGTAAGATGGCTACTTGGGCTACACCTGTGAGATATATCTACCCCTTTGAGATATGGCTACTTGGGCTACACCTGTGAGATATGCTACCCCTGTGAAGATGGCTACTTTGGGCTACAACCCTGTGAGAGATAGCTACCTCCCCTGTGAAGATGGCTTATTTGGGCTACACCTATGAGAGATGGCTACCCCTGTGAGAGATGCTACTTGGGCTACACCTGTGAGAGATGGCTAACCCTGTGATAGTAGTTAGTGCCCAAAGTCCAAATGCCACTTCAAAACTACAAAAAAATTTCAATAAACATTATCAAAAGGCGATGATAGCAATTGAAAACCAGGAGGTTTTATTTTTGTAATGTATCACAAACATTTAAAAACTATATGGCAGCAGAGCACACTGAATGCGCTGCATTGACATTCATGCGTTGTACACACCGTGCTGCACAGCTCGCATGAACGTCACAGACAGCCACAATGTGTGGTGTGCCTTTCTCTCAGCCCGCAATGCCTCAGAGCACCCGCACTGCAGAAACATCTGCTACAATAAGTACAGGTAGCTGCTGTACCCTTCTTTATGATGTGTTGTTGACCTCATGGCTACCCTGTGACAGATGTCTACTGGCTAACCCCTGTGAGAGATGTCTACTGGGCTACCCCTGTGAGAGATGCTACTGTGCCTACCACTGTGAGAGATATACTATCCCTGTGAGAGATGGCTACTTGGGCTACACCTGTGAGAGATCGCTACCCCTGTGAGAGATGGATACTTAGGCTACACCTGTGAGAGATAGCTACCCCCTGTAGATGGCTACATGGGCTACACCTGTGAGAGATCGCTATCCCTGTGAGAGCTTGGCTACTTGGGCTACACCTGTGAGAGATCGCTACCACCCTGTAGAGAATGGCTACTTGGGCTACACCTGTGAGAGATAGCTACCCCTGTGAGATGGCTACGGGCTATACCTGTGGAGATGGCTACTGGGCTACCACTGTGAGAGATGGCTATCCCTGTAGAGATGGCTACTTTGGGCTACACCTGTGAGGATGGCTACTTGGGCTACACCTGTGAGAGATAGCTACCCAACTGTGAGAGATGGCTAAGGCTACTTGGGCTTACAACCTGTGAGAGATCGCTATCACCCTGTGAGGAAATGGGCTACTTGGGCTACACCTTTGAGAGTAGGCTACCCTGTGAGAGATGGCTACTGGGCTACACCTGGGAGAGGATGGCTACTGGGCTACCACTGTGAGAGATGGCTATCCCTGTGAAGATGGCCACTTGGGCTAACACTGTAAGAGATGGCTACTCCCTGTGAAGAGATGGCTACTGGGCTACACCTGTGAGAGATGCTACCCTGTGAGAGATGCTACTTGGGCTACACACCTGTGGAGGATCGCTATCCCTGTGAGAGATGGCTACTTGGGCTTCACACCTGTGCAAGAATGCTACCCCCCGCCCCTTGTGAGAGATGGCTACTTGGGCTACACCTGTGAGAGATAGCTACCCGAGAGATGGCTACTTGGGCTACCCCTGTGAGAGATGACTACTTGGGCTACACCTGTGAGAGATGGCTATTCCTCCTGTGAGAGATGGCTATTCCTGTGAGAGATGGCTACTTAGGCTACACCTGTGAGAGATGGCTATCCCTGTGAGAGATGGCTACTTGGGCTTCACCTGTGCGAGATCGCTACCCCTGTGAGAGATGGCTACTTGGGCTACACCTGTGAGAGAGTCGCTATCCTGTTGAGAGATGCTACTTGGGCTTCACACCTGTGCAAGATCGCTACCCCTGTGAGAGATGGCTACTTGGGCTACACCTGTGAGAATAGCTCCCCCTTGAGAGAGTGGCTACTTGGGCTTCCACCTGTGAGGAAGATGGCTACCCCTGTGAGAGATGAACTACTTTGGGCTACACCTGTGAGAGATAGCTAACCCCTGTAGAGTGGATACTGGGCTACACCTGTGAGATATAGCTACCACCCTGTATAGAGGCTACTAGGGCTACACCTGTGAGATTAGCTACCCCTGTGAGAGATGGCTACTGGGCACACCTGGGAGAGATGGCTACTGGCTACCAACTGTGAGATCTGGCTACCCATGTGAGAGTATGGCTACTGGGCTACACCTTGAGAGATGCTACTCCTGTGAGAGATGGCACTTGGGCTACACCTGTGAGAGATAGCTCCCCTGTGAAAGATGGCTACTTGGGCTACACCCTGTAGAAGACAGATAGCTACCGCCTAGAGATGGCTCTGGGCTACCCCTGTGAGAGAATGAGCTACTTGGGCTACACCTGTGGAGATGGCTATTCCTCCTGTGAGGATGGCTATTCCTGTGAGAGATGGCTACTCTAGGTATACACCTGTGAGAGATGGCTATTCCCTGTGAGGATGGCTACTTGGGCTTCACCTGTGCGAGATCGCTACCCCTGTGAGAGATGGCTACTTGGGCTACACCTGTGAGAGATAGCTACACCTGTGAGAGATGGCTACTAGGGCTACACCTGTGAGAGATAGCTACCCCTGTGAGAGATGGCTACTAGGGCTACACCTGTGAGAGATGCTTACCGGGGCTACCCCTGTGAGAGATGGCTACCACTGTGAGAGATAGCTACCCCTGTGACAGATGGCTACCAGGCAAACCCTGTGATGGATGGTCAGAAAACAAAACAGGCAAGTCTAAAACCTTAATTTTAATATAGCTGAATTGCTGTGCTTGTAATTTGATGATTTCTCAGATTTTTGTAAAAATATGTTCAGCTTTCTGGTTGCTCTCAAAGGGCTCATTGTGATGGTATTGCTGTATTAATGTAACTACTAAACAGCTCATCTAACTGTTAACTAAAATGACATTTGGCCCTTTTAAGGCATCCATAAGGCTGATGTGGTCCCCGGTGAAAATGAGTTTGACAAGTCTGACATACAGTTTTTCAAATCATACACTTGCAAACAATAGGTTGTTTCCTAAAGGGGTTTATAGGATTTGAAACCAGAGCTACATCAGTACATGAGTTGTGCTATGATACTGTCATAACCAGTTGTTGCCTGGTTCCTGGCTTTATACTGTAGAACATGTTATGCAGTGATGTTGCTTGTTCTTCCTTTCTACAATGACTAGATTTTGTTTCCTCTGTAAAGCCATTGGTTAATTTAAATATCTTTTTCCTTTAATTGCAGAGTGTGGTGGAGTCAGCAGAGGGATTTGATAGGTCAGCAGTTAGAGAGGAATAATGAAACTGATGGATGGTTCTGACAGGCATTTAGGATGGATTGAACTAGGTCTATACGGGTGATGGGAATGCCACTCACAAGATATCCATGACATAAAAAACGGGGACTAAGCAGAATTGTTGGTACCGTAGAACACTGGTGGTGACAGCTGCCTGTATATACTTTAAAGTATTATTACAGGTTTATTTTGATTTAGTGGGAATTAAGAAAGGTGTAAAATATGGTACACAAAGTTTAATCACGCTACAATAAAAAATTCTCTTTTCTTCCATATCTTGTTTAAAAAAGAAACAATCCCTCTATCCTTCAAATCCTTGTCTTTTCATCCAGCCTCCTCTTTAATGCAGGCAGGTTAACAAAAAGAGGGTTTTGAAAAAGTGTAGTAATACCTGCACTGTATCCTATAACAATGAAGACACATAGGACCGCATAGAAGCTGTGTACAAAATATGGGAAGTGATTTTTGATCTGGACTATTCCTCGAAGATGCTTCATGATGTATTTTGCAGTCTACAAACCCTTTCCGGAGATGATATTGGACAGAACTTATCTATAGGATTTTTAGGTATTCTTTATATGTAACATGTTTGTCCACTTTCTAGTAATAACCATAGTAACGCAATGTTTAAAGACTGACTAGAGAAAAAGACCACATGGTCAATATAATGTACCTGAAGATATTCGTTTAAATACAGAAGATATATTTTATTAAATTTACCTTTCATTTTCATCTGCTGGAAGTTTGTTCCAAGCATTTTGTACTCCTTTAGCAAAGTGATATTTTCTGACATTCTACTAATTTCTACAACTAATTGCAAAATGTCTCCCTTGTGTTAATGATTTATTTTATAAAATAACTCTGTTCTTTTTATCAAGCAAATGCAGACTTTCTTACTATTTGGGACAAAGCACTGTGGGGGACATTTAATATAAGCCGTCACTCATGTGCTGGCGTATGATAAAATCCACACACCCCTGTCCGGACAGATACATTAAGAGGCTTAGACCACTTGATGTATCCATTGGGCAGCCACACCAGCAGGCAAGACTGTGCCGGGCCCAACCTGGCGTAGTTTTGCATAAAAACCTGCAAACACACAAGTGTAAGGGCGTAGAAGTACTGATAAATATCCCCAGTCTGTGTACTTGTGCTCTGCATTGTTTAGAAGTAGAACCTCTGCATATCCTTTCACTAAAAATGTTTATTAAGTGATCACAAGGTCATACAGTCCCAAAAATTGTATCAATTTTAATATCCCATCATCCTACAAATAATAACACTTTACACATCCCTGTACATAATAGACAATAATAGTACATTGTAGTAGAAAATAAGTGTTGAAAGGCGATACAAAGAATATCTCTGTGATTGTTCTGACTAGTTGTTACATTTTTTGAACCTGACTTGTTTAGGTAAAGAAATCCTTGCTGGGAGGATTCATGCTCTGGTCATTAGAAGACATTTATGTCATTGCAGTCAGAGTGACTTAATTGTTTTATGAGCGCACTTACTCATATCTAATTGGTTAATAATGTCATTAGACTGCACTTTCTTCTTCCCTCCGTCCCCTGTAATGTGCTGGGAGAACAGTGCTGAAGCCTATTTGCTTCATGGGAGCCTTTGAAGTGTAACTGTAAAGACACTAAATACCACGTGCAATTAGTATTAATGTTATCATTATGAAATGTAGCAGAGTTTTCCTTATAAGTGGAACTTAATTAGATGCAATAATGTTGAAGCTTGGGCATTAGCATGTATAGCAGTAAATCATCCCTGTAATGGCTTCATATAATTACAATTACTTGTTATGTCATTTTCTTGCTTAATCAACAATTTTTTCGATAAATGGTAGATTTTAAACAAGATGCTGGAGCCAATAACATGTTGATGAGTGATACACTGAGGTCAGTGAAATTGCTGCAAATACAGTAGAAAATGTATTCATATGAATATTGCTGGTGTTTGCAGTTTGCTGGCTGAAGATAAAGCAGACACTGATATTGGCTGGCACTGCAATCAGTGGGGCAAATTTATTGTAGAAAATATACCTAAACTGTGGTGAAATTTAAACCAGCAAAATCGGAATTTTGGATGTATGCTAGCTGTATATTCACTTCTATGCGCTCATGTACAAGGCTGTGGATTCCACGCCCCCCTACATGAGTCGAATGCCCAAGACGAAAAAGATAGAGCAGGTCCTATTCTTGTCCAACTCTATGTGCCGGACAGTCATTTTTCAGTCCTTGCATAATATATCTGTATATGACTTTAAAGAATAAGAGGGATTGTATCACTTTGTGACAGGGCTATCAAAACTAGTGTACTAAGCCTGTTATCAACATGTGAGCCTTCTCCTTGACAAACTTAGCTTTTATTTGTATTCAATAAAAACTTTCAAAAAGCAAATTGATATGAGAGCTCTTAATATATTGTGCATTGTGATAGTTGTCACTTATTTTTCTTCTGTATTTTTCTATATGGCAACTTGCACTATCCCCAATTACCATTTGTCACTCCAGGCCCCACTGGCTCCACTAAAACATATGGTACCCAGAGCCCAAGGCTCATTTGCATAATTGTACAATCCATGTTTTGTAAAAACCAGGGCATGAGAAGCTAAAGAACAGATCCTGCCAGACGGGGCATATACGTGTGCTTGGTTTACAATCCTTCATCCTGGTGGTAGATCGTGTTTAAAGTCATCCTTCTATATTAATCCCCACTCTTAGTAGCCATCAAAATAAGGTAAAGTTCTAAAAACAACCCAGGTGGTTACCCATGTTGAAAACTTTTCTAGATGATGATTTAGTCAATTTATATAAGACATATGTCATCCTTTGCTATTGAATTAGGAACGAGGGAGTATGCATGGACTTGTTCATATTTTAATGAGAGGGACCAATTAAGTATTAATCATACTAGCCCTGCATCTGATGAATTCTGGGGGTGGGGTAATGTTTGGAATAAATGGTCCTACTAGCCAATGAGGCACTGTAATTGAGGATGATGCAAGTAGTTATATAGACAAAACAGAAGTGACTACTATCCAATCACAATACAATATATCTTTACAAGGATACTGGCAGAGATCTGTATTTTTAACCATTAAGAGCACTTCTATCAATTTGTTGTTTGAAAGTTTTTATTGCATACAAATAAATGCTAAGTTTGTCAAGGAAGAGCCTCACATGTTGATAACGCGTGGCCGTATGGCCGCGTTTTTCAAAATTGCGCAGGAACAGGGCAAGAACGCCCTGTTTTTTA
>CM033646.1:111887369-112000612 GCA_019512145.1 Engystomops pustulosus
TGCAAGAATTTGTGATTCTTTCACTGCTTCTATGCCAGAAAACTGGCACAGAAGCAGTAATAAATCTCCCCCTATATCTTTATATACAGACATTGCAGTAGATCGGATCAAACCAGCATATGGGCTAGTTTCCACTGGCTGCACATTCATGTGCATAGAACCTTAGGCTGTATCGAGATGCCAGGGTCTCCAGCAAACTCCAAATAATGGATGCTTCAGGCAATTACAGTTTCTTATTTCCCAGTTTTTGACATTGAAGAGTAGATTTAGAGTTGTGTTCTGGAAAAATGGGGCTCATATGTAAAAAAAATACTGTTATATTCTTCAATAAGGTCATAAAATAACACATTTTATGTAAGTCCTGTAGAGATGAGCGAACATACTCGTCCGAGCTTGATGCTCGTTCGAGCATTAGCGTACTCGAAACTGCTCGTTGCTCGGACGAATACTTCGCCCGCTCGAGAAAATGGCAGCTCCCGCTGTTTTGCTTTTTGGCGGCCAGAAACAGAGCCAATCACAAGCCAGGAGACTCTGCACTCCACCCAGCATGACGTGGTACCCTTACACGTCGATAGCAGTGGTTGGCTGGCCAGATCAGGTGACCCTGGGATAGACTAGCCGCTGCCCGCGCTGCTCGGATCATTCTGTGTCTGGATGCCGCTAGGGAGAGAGCTGCTGCTGGTCAGGGAAAGCGTTAGGGTGTTCTATTAGAATAGTGTTAGGCAGGAGTGATTCAACAAGAACCCAACAGCCCTTCTTAGGGCTACAATAACGTTATACTTTTTTTTTTTTTTATTTGCAGCTAGTACCATATTGTGAGGAATTTGCAGGGGGACTTGCTACCGTTGTGTTTAGCTCTTAGTGACAAACATATCACCTCAAACACCAAAGTGGGAAAATTTATTAGGGGTTTGATTTCAATTAGGCACAGTCTGCAGTTTCTTTTTATTTTACGTTTATTTTTTCATAACTCAGCGTCATCTCATCAGTGTGCTTTCATACTTGGCTAGAAAATAGCCAAGAGAATCCAAACGGCTTACTTACGCCTACAATAGCGTTATATATATTTATTTCTGGTTGATCTGCTGGTGGCTTGTCCTTGCTGCAGTGCATATACTAGCCAATTGTGAGGAATTTGCAGGGGGACTTGCTACCGTTGTGTTTAGCTCTTAGTGACACACATATCCACCTCAAACACCAAAGTGGGAAAATTTATTAGGGGTTTGATTTCAATTAGGCACAGTCTGGCAGTTTCTTTTTATTTTACGTTTATTTTTTCATAACTCAGCGTCATCTCATCAGTGTGCTTTCCTACTTGGCTAGAAAATAGCCAAAGGAGAATCCAAACGGCTTACTTACGCCTACAATAGCGTTATATATATTTTATTTCTGGTTGATCTGCTGGTGGCTGTCCTTGCTGCAGTGCATATACTAGCCAATTGTCAGGAATTTGGAGTGAGACTTGCGACCGCTGTGTTTAGCGCTTAGTGGCGCACATATCCATCGCAAAGACCGAAGTGGGAAAATTTATTAGGGGTTGGATTTCAATTAGGCACAGTCTGGCAGTTTCTTTTTATTTTACGTTTATTTTATCATAACTCAGCGTCATCTCATCAGTGTGCTTTCCTACTTGGCTAGAAAATAGCCAAAGGAGAATCCAAACGGCTTACTTACGCCTACAATAGCGTTATATATATTTTATTTCTGGTTGATCTGCTGGTGGCTGTCCTTGCTGCAGTGCATATACTAGCCAATTGTCAGGAATTTGGAGTGAGACTTGCGACCACTGTGTTTAGCGCTTAGTGACGCACATATCCATCGCAAAGACCGAAGTGGGAAAATTTATTAGGGGTTGGATTTCAATTAGGCACAGTCTGCCATTTCCTTTTTATTTTACGTTTATTTTTTCATAACTCAGCGTCATCTCATCTGGCATAGCAGTGTGCTTTCATACTTGGCTAGAAAATAGCCATAGCAATAGGATAGCATTGTTTGGCTTTAAAAACTAAAAAACACAAAAAAAAACAAAAAAAACTAAAAAACACAAAAAAAAGTTAAAAAAAATTAAAGTTATAACTTTCATTTTCAAAATGTTTAACCCGAGGGCTAGGGGTAGAGGACGAGGGCGGGGACGTGGGCGTCCAACTACTGCAGGGGTCAGAGGCCGTGGTCCTGGGCGGGGTGAGACACCACCTGCTTCTGATGAGGGAGCGGAAACGCCGCAGAGCTACACTCCCTAGGTTCATCATGTCTAAGTTACTGGACTCGTGGTAGAGCACTGTTGGCCAGAACAGTGCGAACAGGTGATGTCGTGGATTGCCGAATGCTCTAGCAATTTGTCCACCAGTCAGTCTTCCACGCAGTCCACCCATGTCACCGAAATCGCACCGCCACCCTCAGCTCCTCACTCAGCCTCCTCCCCCCCAGTCTGCCCCCTCCCAGAAATTTGCCATTTGAACCGGCATACTCTGAGGACTGTTTTCTGGACCCTTCCCACATCACAAACCACTTGTCCGTTGCTGCTGAGCAATTTTCCGATGCCCAGTTTTCCACCAGTCGCAGTCTGTGGGTGATGATGACCTTCTTGACGTAGTGGAAGAAGTGTGTAAAGAGGTGTCCGACGTGAGGAGACACGTTTGTCAACAGTGGTGAAGTTGTTGTCAGGGCAGGAAGTCCGAGGGGGGAGCAGACTGAGATCGGAGGATGATGAGTGTGACAGACCCAAGCTGGGTTGAGAGGCCGGGTGAACACAGTGCTTCTGAGACGGAGGAGAGTCCATCAGCAGAACAGGTTGGAAGAGGCAGTGGTGGGGCCAGACGGAGAGCAGGCCAGAGCAGGTGCATCAGCGCCAAATGTGTCACGTAGTGAAGCTCCCGTGGCGAGGGCTCCCGCGGCGAGGGCTAGATTTTCAGAGTCTGGAGTTTCTTTAAGGAACACCGGATAACCGACGGACTGTGGTGTGCAACCTTTGCCAAACCAGGATCAGCAGGGGTTCCACCACTACTAGCTTAACTACCACCAGTACGCCAGGCATATGAATGCTAAACACCCCAATCAGTGGCACCAACCCGTTCACCTCCGGCCGTGCACACCACTGCTCCTTCCCCTGTGTCACTGATATCAGCCCCCTGCCCAGGACCCTGGCACAAAAACCCCATCGTCGCCTCCACGATCCTCCACAGCATCCACAGCGTTCAGCTCTCCATACCCCAGACGCTGGAGCGGAAAAGAAATATAGTGCAACCCACCCGCACCCCCAAGCCCTTAATGTCCACATCTCCAGATTGCTTAGCCTGGAGATGCTGCCCTATAGGCTAGTAGAGACCGAGGCCTTTCGCAACCTCTGGCGGCGGCCGCCCCTGGTATTCGGTCCCCAGCCGCCACTACTTTTCCCGATGTGCCGTCCCAGCCCTGCACCAGCACGTGTCAGACAACATCATCCGTGCCCTGACCAACGCCGTTTCTGACAAGGTCCACCTGACCACGGACACTGGACGAGTGCTGCCGGCAGGGCCACTATATATGCGCTGACGGCACATTGGGTTAACTTGGTGGAGGCTGGGACCGAGTCTGACCCTGGGCTGGTCATATACTGCCGACGCCGAGGATTGCGGGCCTACCTCGGTCCAGGTCTCAAGGCCTACTATGCCCTCCTCCTCCTCCCACCCCCTCTCCACCTCCTCCTCACTCCAAAATTACCCATCCCCTGTGGGCACTCTGTGAGAGATGGCTACTTGGGCTACACCTGTGAGAGATAGCTACCACTGTGAGAGATGGCTACTTGGGCTACACCTGTGAGAGATAGCTACCCCTGTGAGAGATGGCTACTGGGCTATACCTGTGAGAGATGGCTACTGGGCTACCACTGTGAGAGATGGCTATCCCTGTGAGAGATGGCTACTTGGGCTACACACCGAATAGCAAGCTGTACAGCCACAACTTTAGAAAATTTTGTTTACAAAGCACATTGTAGGGAAGACCGTATACAGCAGCATACCAGCACAATGTAAGGGGATTATTCCGCAACATTACTATGAGGAAGATCATCTACAGAAACACACATAGAGCAGCACAGTGTGGGAAGGTTACCTGCAACATCTCACAGCAGCTCATAGCAATGCAAATAATATTGCAGGAAGACTGTCATCAGCATTCACAGCACAGTGTTGGGGGAAGATCATCCACAGCAGCACACTGCACAGTGTTGGGGAAGATCATCCACACGCAGCACACAGCATAGTGTGGGAAAATTCCTCTTTAGCAGCTCATGACAGTATATAGGAGAAGATACTAAAGAGGCTCAAAACACAGTATGGAGGGAAATTGTCTTTAGTACTAACATTACTATTTGTTCACAGCACAAAGGAGGTGGAGATTGCCATAGCTGCTCACTGAACCATGTTGGGGATGATTTTATACAGCAAACTCACAGCAAAGTTGGAAAAGATTGTATACAGCAGGACGCAACACAGTGAGGGGGAAGAGTGACTCCGCAGCTCACATCTCAGTGGATCGGGAAGACCTCACAGCACACTTGTGGGGATAGTATCTATGGCACAGAGTAGAGAGGAAGGTTTTTACAATAGCTAACAACACATGGGCATAACTCCCATGTTTGGGATACCATAAGATGAGAGCAAACGTAAGGAAGCCACATACATTTTTTCATACAGTCAAAAAACCCAGCCCTTGGAGCTCCCCTACCCCACCTCCTAATGTAGCCCACAAAATAAATACCTCTCCTTTTTGTAACCCCAAACTATATCATTTGTATTTAATTTCATTCAGTCCTCAAGATGTTATCACTTTCTACTAAACAGAGACCCCCATGACTGGTAATGATACGAGCTCCCAGAGTATTAGTAGACTGCATGTTATGTCTTTATCTTCCCTTTTGGTCTATATATAGTGGAAGAGTTTGTGTGTGGGAGCTGTTTAAATCTTTTCTGACGGCATAAAAATTCAGCTCAGCGGCCCATAATCATGCAGCACGGCGACAAGCAATCACAATACTATAGTCTGAAGTCACCAAGTATAAAAGGTTCAAGCAGCAACGGCTGATTTTTCCTCAATTTGAGAGTTTAAAGCCAAGATTGACTTAACCTGCAAAGTGGATCTCTGGAATCATCTATTCGCTGCAGAAAGTTCTCATTAAATTTTCACAGCGATGAAGTGGCTGTGTTAATCGCAAGAATGTTTTATTCAGATGTGTAAATAAATGCACTGAGACCCAGCAGATACATACCACACATCCCATGGGGACCCTACCTTCTCTATATCTTTTAAGCATGGCCTTCTCTTAATCTTATGGCAAATGCCCTTTGAGCTTGCCCTCCACACTATGCCCTCACTAAGGACTACAATTGCGCCTTGTCGTCAGTGACCACTTTACATCATGGCATGAAGCAAACTAAATTTAGTTCTAGACATATTGATGACCCAATGCATTTCGTTCATAGATGACACTGTATTTCTGTAGTTTTACCCACAATGTACCAATTCATGCCACCATATAAAATTTTTTCAGTGATTTAAGGATAATTTAAGATAATTACATACGGATACATTCCATTCTACCACAAAAAAGGATCAGCCAGTATAGCTTAATGCCCAGTCCCATTTTTCAAATTCTGGACATGTGTCGCTTTATATGGTTATAACTTTTGAGAACACTGTTACCTTATCTAAGCGATTCTGAGATTGTTTTTTCCTCCCATGTTTACTTCATTTTAGTGGTACATTTTGGCTGAAAGTTTTGTGTTTACTTACAAAAATGAAAAACTGATAATTTTTGAAAATTCTAAATCATTGCGTTTTCAGGGCAGATAGATTTACCACATAATAAGTCGTTGAATAACATTTTCCCAATGTCTACTTTACTTTTTCACACCATTTTTGAAAAGTCTGGATAATTTATTTTGGTGTCATGCGGCTTTACAAAAGATTATCGATTTCCGTATTTTCGGAATTACTATTTTGGGATAACTACTGAATTAAATTTAACATATTTACATCAAAACCCCACTATAAAATACCTATACCCATTTTCAAATCTGCACCCCTCAAACTATCAGAAACAGCTTTAGAAGATTGTTAACCCCTTGAGTTGTCATAGTAATTGAATCAAAATGGCGGTGAAATTTAGAATGGTCAATTGTGCCATTTACGTTCATTTAGCCCTAAAATTTACACATTTCCAAAGATAAAGAAGAAACCCACCATACAATTTGGTTATGCAGTTTCTCCCAAGTACAATAGACCCCCCACATTGGACGTTACTTGTTTTATGGGGGCACGTGAGGCGCAGAAGGAGGGCCCTGCAGCTGCCATGATTTTAGTTTCTCACTGGCTCCTTTTGAAGGCTATAAAATTTTCGCTTTTGCGTTATTGGGGCCATGTGATGGCTTTTGTTGCGGAATGAGATGCTTTTCCAGTGTTACCATTTTGGGTTGGTATCCACTATTGTTGAAATTTAGGAACTTTTTTTGAAGGCAAGCAGTAGAAAAGCTTCAATTCTGCACTGGATTTTTTACTTTTTTTTTTTGGTGTTCACCGTATAGCCTAATAATCATGTTACCTTTATTCCTATGGGTCAATACAATTAGGGGGATCCAACATGAATATTTTTTCTTATGTTTTATTACTAATTTTGCCAAATAAAACCCTAAATTGGGAAAAATCTATCATTTTTGCATTGCAATGTGTCATAACATTTTTACTTTTTTTGGCTACGGAGCTAGTTGATGGCTAGTTTTTTGCAGGACTGTTGTACTTTGTAACAGTATCATGGAGTTTACAACACGTGCGGCACCGTAACCGTTCCGTACCCGGAAAAAGATAGTACCTGTCCTATCTTTTCCCGTAATACGGCGCCGTGCGCCATAGTTGCTATGGAGAGGGGCGGGGTGAGCCCTCCTCTCCCCGTACAAACTGCCGTTGCCCTCTACGGTACGGTATCGGGCGGCACGTCAGTGAATATAGCCTTAAGTTAACATCACTGATGCCCTTTTTTCAGGCATGTGCCTGCAGGCAGCTCTGGGGTCCCTGGTCACACCCCAGGGCTGCATAGCACCGCCCCCAAAAAAACGGCGTGGGGGGAGGGGCGAATGTTTCGGAAAGGCAACCCAAGGGCAGGTTAAATACCCATGATGGAGCCCACTCCACTGGGGTGTTTGGCTATTAGTTTACAGCGTGGGCACCCAATGTATCCTGATGCCGGTTCGGTTCTGATCTTGAGCTGAACCGCGCATCAGCTCTTCGTTCCGATAAATGGGGCCGCTGAGCGTTAAACCAATGCGTCTCAGCATCCGATATATCTGACACAGAGCGCCAAAGGCTACTATCATAATATATATATATAATATGATATATATATATATATTATATATAAATATTCCCTGAGGATCCCTGAGGAAATTTTTACTATTTTATAGACACATAGTAGAGCCTATTGTTTACAAAACAAAAAGGGGACAACTAGAAGGTTGTTTGTGGCCAGTGCAACCCTAAAAAAATAGCTGAAGGAGAACATTTGTGAGAACTACATTTCATAAAGAGACATCCTTAAGTATCCTGGAACTTTAAGAGCACCAAACAGTTATATCTACCCTGGAGTTCTATTAAATCTGTCCGGATTTTAAAACCTGGCTGTCCTGACCCACAACTGTTCCAACTATAACCAAACATGGTCATTTAATCTCTGTGACATGCCTTCTCTGCATTGCAATTTCCTTCCTGTTTTTTTTCTTTGGAGTTTAACCCTTTTGTTTTTTGCCAAAACTGTCATTGAGTTTGTTGATGACCGATTGTCACACTAGTGAGCATCTAATTATACTTTGTAATTCCTTTTTATTGTGGATGCTTTACTGTGCCTTTCATGGCACCCCCTGTTTGGAGCCTCAGTGAGTGCTCCATATTTCAACTCCTAAAGGTCCTATTGTTATGTATTCCTTGCCACACCATTATAAATCATTATTATTATTACTCATGGTAAATTGCTTTTAAGCAAAATTTTTGTTTATTGAGGAACAAAATAATTTAAAGGCCCATAAATTACAATCTATGTAATTAAATTACAATCTAAGTTACCCACTTAAATACATTTTTTGTTTGAAAGCAACAATGTGCCTGAGTAAAATAAAAAAGGTGAACTTACCATCTAAATCCCCCTGGTCCACTGGTAAGTGTTGCTTTAGCTCAGGTAATCTTTTGTCCATTGTTGCTCACTGTTTGAGGATAGGCCAACAGTGAGGGGATCTGTGGGGGAGCGAAAGGCAAATTGAGCTTTTTTATTCTACTCAGCATTTTGCTGCATGCAAGCAGAATGTGATTAAGTCAGACAACCCCTTTAAGGGGCTATGCCAAGATAACATCAGCTATATATATTACCAGGACTTGAAGAAGGTGGGGTGGCTTTAGTCCGGCATGGAAATGCTTTTAAGGAAGTGAATCTTTGGAGTCAAGACAGTAGGGATTCAGGTGGGCTTTATTGGGACTGTAGGGAAAGATGACATGGAATGTATAAAATGGGCCACTGGTGACTAATTAAAGGTTTTCATTCTGTTTGACATAAACCTCTGCGCAGAAAAGAGGATCAGGGCACTTAAGGTTTTGGAAAGAAAGCATGAAATGAATATGGAAAAACAACAGATTAGGAAGAATGGTGAATTGGAGAGTAGTAAGACATGATTAATGTCAGAGGTATAATTTAATCAGGGGCAGCAGAAAGCAGAATATACTATAAAAGCAGGAATGTAAGATAATTGTAAATCCAGAGTATAAGTGTAATCTTAATCTTAAAGGAAAAGACTTTTTATTTAGTCCCATTACAACATGATTACTGGATGCAAGATGCATGGAAATAAAGGTTCAGTCACGTACACTAATGGTTGTGCCTGGTGTTTACATCACAATACACTACTAATAGAATGAAGCTGTGGTGAATGTAATCTAAGGAATAGACACTACTAACAAAGTATGGAGCTAAGCCTGGTAGACAATAAAGGGGATATGGAACTGGGTAGTTGAATAGAATAACAGCAAAGGAAAGAATAAATTATTAGCAAGAGCTCCTGTGTTTATGTGCACATGTGTGCCCTGTGCTAATTTTGCATAAAAAATATAGGCAATTTGTGAAGAGTTGACAAGGTTTATGGAATAAAAGAGAAATGCCTGCATCTCAACTAAATGTAAGTGTCCTTGGTTTAAATTGAACTGTTGTAAGTGTAGATTCCTTTAAACCCCTTACTGCTGTGCGACTTGATAGTATGTCACACACGTCAGAACGGGTATATGTGAGGTTCACGGGCTGAGGCCTCTCCATACAAGGTGTTCATTTGCTGCATTTGAGCCAAACACC
This sequence comes from Engystomops pustulosus, assembly GCA_019512145.1. NCBI lineage: Eukaryota > Metazoa > Chordata > Amphibia > Anura > Leptodactylidae > Engystomops > Engystomops pustulosus. Next base: position 111,896,728 of record CM033646.1, read on the forward strand.
TACTGTAACAACCACAGTGCTGTGCACCGATTGCTGATGCTAAACATGTAAAAACCTTGTGGCGCCACATATTGCTTTGATCACCTCCCCCAGTGAGGTGTGGAAATCCCTGTACTACTGTAATATGGCAGTATATGGTAGGAATCAATCACACAACCTTAGGTTAAAGTACCCTAGGCAGTCTGAAAAATTAAAAAATAAATAAATAATTAATTAAAAAAATCAAATAACCACCTTTCTCTAGACAAAAAATATACAAAATATATGATAATTTTTATGTGATATAATATAAAAAACAGTAAAATCATAAACATGTTGGTATCTCCACATCCTAAAACGTCTGATCTATCAATATAATAACCTTTTTTACTGGCAATAAACCCCCTAACGTTAGTGCCCAAAGTAATGCCACTTTTTTTTGCCACTTTGAACAATACAAAAAATTCAACAAACAATTATCAAAGGCGATGATAGCATTGAAACCAGGATGTTTTAATTTTGTAAATGTATCAAAACATGTTAAAAACTATAAATTTTGGCATTACAGTGATTTGTACCGACCCAAAGAATAATGACATGTCATTTGGCGCGCACAGTGAAAGACGTAAATCCAAGCCCTCCTTCCGCTACCTCATTGTCACTGTCTCAGTGACTACAATGGCAGCAGAGCACACTGAATGCACTCGCATTGACTTCATTCAGCGTAGGTACAATACACCTGCTGCCAGCTTACGCATGAACTTCACAAGCCACGATTGTGTGGTTGCCTTCCTCTCAGCTCCGCAATGCTCAAGCCACCGCACTGCATAGAAACAGCTGCTACAATAAGTACAGGTAGCTGCTGTACCTGCTTTATGATGTGTTGTGACCTCATGCTACCCCTGTGACAGATGGCTACTGGCTACCCCTGTGAGAGATGGCTACTGGGCTACCACTGTGAGAGATGGCTACCTGGGCTACACCTGGGAGAGATGGCTACTTAGGCTACACCTGTGAGAGATAGCTACCACTGTGAGAGATGGCTACTTGGGCTACACCTGTGAGAGATAGCTACCACTGTGAGAGATGGCTACTTGGGCTACACCTGTGAGAGATAGCTACCAATGTGAGAGATGGCTACTTGGGCTACACCTGTGAGAGATAGCTACCCCTGTGAGAGATGGCTACTTGGGCTAACCTGTGAAGATAGCTACCACCCCTGTGAGAGATGCTACTTGGGCTACACCTATGAGAGATGGCTACGCCTGTGAGAGATGGCTACTTGGGCTACACCTGTGAGAGATGGCTACTTGAGCTACACCTGTAAGAGATGGCTATCCCTGTGAGAGATGGCTACTTGGGCTACACCTGTGAGAGATGGCTACTTGGGCTACACCTGTGAGAGATGGCTATCCCTGTGAGAGATGGCTACTTGGGCTACACCTGTGAGAGATCGCTACCCCTGTGAGAGATCGCTACCCCTATGAGAGATGGCTACTTGGGCTACACCTGTGAGAGATAGCTACCCCTGTGAGAGATGGCTACTTGGGCTACACCTTTGGGAGATAGCTACCCCTGTGAGATATGGCTACTTGGGCAACACCTGTGAGAGATGGCTACCCATTTGAGAGATAGCTACTTGGGCTACCCCTGTGAGAGATGGCTACTTGGGCTACACCTATGAGAGATGGCTACTTGGGCTACACCTGTGAGAGATAGCTACCCCTGTGAGAGATGGCTACTTGGGCTACACCTGTGAGAGATAGCTACCCCTGTGAGATGGGCTACTTGGGCTACCCCTGTAAGATGGCTACCCTGTGAGAGATGCTACAACTGTAGAGAATCGCTAACCCTCTGTGAGAGAGCTCTAGGGCTACACCTGTGAGAGATAGCTACCCCTGTGACAGATGGCTACCCCTGTGAGAGATGGCTACTTGGGCTACACCTGTGAGAGATAGCTACCCCTGTGAGAGATGGCTACTTGGGCTACACCTGTGAGAGATAGCTACCCCTGTGAGAGATGGCTACTTGGGCTACACCGGTGAGAGATAGCTACCCCTGTGAGAGATGGCTATTTGGGCTACACCTATGAGAGATGGCTACCCCTGTGAGAGATGGCTACTTGGGCTACACCTGTGAGAGATGGCTACCCCTGTGAGAGATGGCTACAACTGTGAGAGATCGCTACCCCTGTGAGAGATGGCTACTAGGGCTACACCTGTGAGAGATAGCTACCCCTGTGACAGATGGCTACCCCTGTGAGAGATGGCTACTTGGGCTACACCTGTGAGATATATCTACCCCTTTGAGATATGGCTACTTGGGCTACACCTGTGAGATATGCTACCCCTGTGAAGATGGCTACTTTGGGCTACAACCCTGTGAGAGATAGCTACCTCCCCTGTGAAGATGGCTTATTTGGGCTACACCTATGAGAGATGGCTACCCCTGTGAGAGATGCTACTTGGGCTACACCTGTGAGAGATGGCTAACCCTGTGATAGTAGTTAGTGCCCAAAGTCCAAATGCCACTTCAAAATACAAAAAAATTTCAATAAACATTATCAAAAGGCGATGATAGCAATTGAAAACCAGGAGGTTTTATTTTTGTAATGTATCACAAACATTTAAAAACTATATGGCAGCAGAGCACACGAATGCGCTGCATTGACATTCATGCGTTGTACACACCGTGCTGCACAGCTCGCATGAACGTCACAGACAGCCACAATGTGTGGTGTGCCTTTCTCTCAGCCCGCAATGCCTCAGAGCACCCGCACTGCAGAAACAGCTGCTACAATAAGTACAGGTAGCTGCTGTACCCTTCTTTATGATGTGTTGTTGACGCTCATGGCTACCCTGTGACAGATGTCTACTGGCTAACCCCTGTGAGAGATGGCTACTGGGCTACCCCTGTGAGAGATGGCTACTGTGCCTACCACTGTGAGAGATATACTATCCCTGTGAGAGATGGCTACTTGGGCTACACCTGTGAGAGATCGCTACCCCTGTGAGAGATGGATACTTAGGCTACACCTGTGAGAGATAGCTACCCCCTGTAGATGGCTACATGGGCTACACCTGTGAGAGATCGCTATCCCTGTGAGAGCTTGGCTACTTGGGCTACACCTGTGAGAGATCGCTACCACCCTGTAGAGAATGGCTACTTGGGCTACACCTGTGAGAGATAGCTACCCCTGTGAGATGGCTACGGGCTATACCTGTGGAGATGGCTACTGGGCTCCCACGGTGAGAGAGAGATGGCTATCCCTGTGAGAGATGGCTACTTGGGCTACACCTGTGAGAGATGGCTACTTGGGCTACACCTGTGAGAGATAGCTACCCCTGTGAGAGATGGCTACTTGGGCTACACCTGTGAGAGATCGCTATCCCTGTGAGAGATGGCTACTTGGGCTACACCTGTGAGAGATATCTTCATTTTTGTCATGAGTGGTAGTGCCATCCCTCCGACATTCTCAATGCAAGGACGAAATTATACAACACTTGAAGTCGGCCCTCTGCCGTCCACTCTGTCCTCAAAAGCCCCCCTTCGACGTTTGTTGACCTTCACCCCGACATCACTAACCTATCTCCTGAACTGTCGTGGGAAATTCATGTCCTCTATGAACGAGAGGATCCGGCGTTCGGACATCGCCCCCGAGCCCTCTGACATCAGTGAGTTAACTCTTCTCTTCCTTGACCTTTATCCTAACCATTTACGCTCACTCTCAAGTTCATTTTCTTTATGCTGTCATCGCACACTGGATCTAAAAAAAATAACTAGAATGGTGGTCCTTGCTTGCAATCTTCTGGTAGTAGGTTTATTAAGGCCAATTTGCGATTACAGGTTCCTCTCAAGGAAATCAAGCACTCAAAAAAGAAATCTATACATACTTACTCTGGTTCCCTTCATCCACCAAGAAAGAACTTATAATTATCACACATCTCATCGTCTTGATGCTCTGGGATCCGCTCTCCCGTGCATGGTAAGAGGTGAGAATGTGGGGCATGGCATGTATTTGGCACTCTGTGTGCACCTGTGACATCTTGTCTCCCATACGCTCCGCTGCTGTAATTACAACTCTTTTTTTCTAGTAGATTCCAGGGTGTCAAAACATGTGATGGCCAGCAGCCAGATCCAAGATGAAGAGTGAGTCGTGCGCAAGTATGTATAGGAAATTTTTTTCGAGTGGTTGATTTCCTTTAAACTGCTTTCCAAGAACCAAAGTATAAAGATCGAGAAAGTTCAGAGTCTCTTCATGCATGCTCTTTATAACAAGCTGAAATCCATTAATACTTGGTTTTGCTTAGTTGGAAAAGGACGCAGTACCATCAATCTGGCATACATTATCATTTTCCCCTCCACACATGCAAGTAACATTGTGGAAACAATCAAGCACTATATGTTCTTGTGCTTTGAATCTCTTGTCCGCTAAATTGTTTTCTTTCACATCTATGGTTGCGGACTTGACACTGTCGTTATGACTAGGCCTGAGCGCATGAATGTTAAGCAGTAATGGATTCCTTGTACTGAAGAACAGCACATTATTATTCTCTATTAAATAGTGTGTAACATATTTACCCCTTGTAATAACTACCATATGGAGGAGATGTCTAATGAGACATGCCGTGGCATTTGCCACAGATTGCTGTGCTGTTGCTTGGAACACGGCACGTCAATAACTTTTTACTTGTAAGCTCAGATAAATGACAATTACTACTGCCTGCTGTAACACGGCAATATCATACCGACAAATTGTTGTACAATTTGTGGCCGACAACAAATATTCCCAATTAGTCTTCTCCATACTTCACACCACCCATATAACTGCAGTAAGAGCTCACGTGTCACTATAAAGCCTAAACTCTATAAATCCATAAAAGTGATAATCGATGTCATAACATTATGACTGCAGCACACACAAAGTAGTAGTGCATATGTAAATTCTCCAAAAGGGCATCAAGCTAACTTAATGTCACAATGACTTTGAAAACAAATCCAACATGTAAATTTCTCTGTCCTTTAAAATATCTTCTCCTGTTTTCAAGCTTAAATACAAGAATTCAGTGTATGTGCAGTAAGATCACTGTTTTGTAACACATTAATTCCTGATAAACTCAATATTATAGGACATTAGGCAGTTACAAAGACAAACCAATAGAAAATCACATACAGTGCATTTGACTACCAATAAAGGTCCCACAACTGGACTCAGCAAATCTATGATAACCTTAAGAAAAATGTTTGGCTTTGTATTTTTAAAGAAATCATACATAATGGTTGGAGTTTTTGGTTGTATGCTTTAATTTTTCTATTAATAAAATCTGCACCGTTTCTGGCTCTCCATATAAAGTTGTCCAAGATGCACCCCTGATACCACTCCCATGTCACTCTCAGAATACTACTTCTCTGCTTGAGCAAACAGCTAATAGTTAGTTGTCAGTGGTTATTTCTCCCAAAGCACTCTCTCAGCAAACCCTATTAAGAAAATTTTGTTTACACAACATTTGTAGGGATGCGCGTATACAGCAGCATACAGCCACAATGTAAGGAATTATTCCCGCAACAGTTACTATGAGGAAGATCATCTACAGAAACACCATCAAGAGGCAGCACAGTGTGGAGAAGGTTACCTGGCAACATCTCACAGCAGCTCATAGCAATGCAAATACTATGCAGGAAGACTGTCATCAGCATTCACAGCACAGTGTTGGGGGAAGATCATCCACAGCAGCACACTGCACAGTGTTTGGGGAAGATCATCCACAGCAGCACACAGCATAGTGTGGGAAAATTCCTCTTTAGCAGCTCATGAACAGTATAGGGAGAAGATACAAAGAGCACGCTCAAAACACAGTATGAGGGAAAATTGTCTTTAGTACTAACATTACTATTTGTTCACAGCACAAAGTAGTGGAGATTGCCATAGCTGCTCACTGAACCATGTTGGGGATGATTTTATACGCAACTCACAGCAAAGTGTGGAAAAGATTGTATACAGCAGGACGCAACACAGTGAGGGGGAAGAGTGACTACCGCAGCTCACATCTTCAGTGGATCGGGAAGCCTCACAGCACACTTGTGGGGATAGGTATCTATGGCACAGAGTAGGAGGAAGGTTTTTACAATAGCTAACAACACATGGGCATAACTCCCCTGTTTGGGTACCATAAGATGAGAGCAAACTTAAAAGGACCACATACTTTTTTTTCAACCTCAAAAACCCAGCCCTTGGAGCTCCCCCTACCCCACCTCCTAATGTAGCCCACAAAATACAATACCTCTCCTTTTTGTAACCCCAAACTATATCATTTGTATTTAATTTCATTCAGTTCCTAAGATGTTATCACTTTCTACTAACAAGAGACCCCTATGCTGGTAATGATACGAGCTCCCAGAGTATTAGTAGACTGCTTATTTGTCTTTATCTTTCCCTTTCTTGGGTCTATATATAGTGGAAGAGTTTGTGTGTGGGAGCTGTTTAAATCGTTTCTGACGGCATAAAAATTCAGCTCAGCGGCCATAATCTATGCAGCACGGCGACAAGCAATCACAATACTATAGTCTGAAGTCACCAAGTATAAAAGGGTTCAAGCGCAACGGCTGATTTTTCCTCAATTTGAGGGTTTAAAGCCAAGATTGACTTAACCTGCAAAGTGGTCTCTGGATCATCATTCTATTCGCTGCAGAAAAGTTCTCATTAAATTTTCACAGCGATGGAAGTGGCTGTGTTAATCGCAAGAATGTTTATTCAGATGTGTTTAAATAATGCCGTGAGACCCAGGCAGATACATACCACACATCCCATGGGGACACCTACCTTCTCTATATCTTTAATAAGCATGGCCTTCTCTTAATCTTATGGCAAATGCCACTTTGAGCTTGCCCTCCACACTATGCCCTCACAGACTACAATTGCGCCTTGTCGTCAGTGACCACTTTACATCATGGCATGAGCAAACTAAATTTAGTTCTAGACATACTTGATGACCCAATGCATTTCGTTACAGATGACACTGTATTTCTGTAGTTGTTACCCCGAATGTACCAATTCATGCCACCATAATTAAAAATTTTTCTGATTTAGGATAATTTAAGATAATTACATACGGATACATTCCATTCTACCACAAAAAAGGATCAGCCATGTTATAGCTTAATGCCCAGTCCCATTTTTCAAATTCTGGCACTGTGTCGCTTTATATGGTTATAATAACTTTTGAACACTGTTACCTTATCTAAGCGATTCTGAGATTGTTTTTTCCTCCCATGTTGTACTTCATTTTAGTGGTACATTTTGGCTGATAAGTTTTTGTGTGTTACTTACAAAAAATGAAAAACTGATAATTTTTGAAATTCTAAATCATTGCGTTTTCAGGGCAGATAGATTTACCACATAATAAGTCGTTGAATAACATTTTCCCAATGCTAACTTTACCTTTTCACACATTTTTGAAAAGTCTGGATAATTTATTTTGGTGTCATTGCGGCTTACAAAACGATTATCGATTTCCGTATTTTCGGAATTACTATTTTTTGGGATAATACTGAATTAATTTTAACATTTTACATCAAAACCCCACTATATAACCTATACCCATTTTCAAATCTGCACCCCTCAAACTACTACAGAAACAGCTTTTAGAAGATTGTTAACCCCTTGAGATTGTCATAGTAATTGAATCAAAATGGCGGTGAAATTTAGAATGGTCAATTGTGCCATTTACGTTCATTTAGCCCTAAAATTTACACCTTTCCAAAGATAAAGAGAAACCCACCATACAATTTGTTATGCAGTTTCTCTCCCAAGTACAAAGACCCCCCACATTGGACGTTACTTGTTTTATGGGGGCACCGTGAGGCGCAGAAGGAGGGCCCTGCAGCTGCCATGATTTTAGTTTTCTCACTGGCTCCTTTTGAAGGCTATAAAATTTTCGCTTTTGCGTTAATTGGGGCCATGTGATGGCTTTGTTTTTTGCGGAATGAGATGCTTTTCCAGTGTTACCATTTTGGGGTTGGTATCCCTATGTTGAAAATTTAGGAACTTTTTTTTGAAGGCAAGCAGTAGAAAAGCTTCAATTCTGCACTGGATTTTTTACTTTTTTTTTTGGTGGTGTTCACCGTATAGCCTAATAATCATGTTACCTTTTATTCCTATGGGTCAATACAATTAGGGGGATACCATACATGAATATTTTTTCTTATGTTTTACTAAATTTTGCCAAATAAAACCCTAAATTGGGGGAAAAATCTATCATTTTTGCATTGCAATGTGTCATAACATTTTTACTTTTTTTGGCTACGGAGCTAGTTGATGGCTAGTTTTTTGCAGGACATGTTGTACTTTGTAACAGTATCATGATTTACAACACGTGCGGCACCGTAACCGTTCCGTACCCGGGAAAAAGATAGTACCTGTCCTATCTTTTCCCGTAATACGGCGCCGTGCCCATAGGTGTGCTATGAGAGGGGCGGGGTAGCCCCTCCTCTCCCCGTACAACTGCCGTTGCCCCTACGGTACGGTATCGGGCTGGCACTGTCAGTTGAATATAGCCTTAAGTTAACATCACTGATGCCTTTTTTCAGGCATGTGCCTGCAGCAGCTCTGGGGTCCTGGTCATACCCAGGGCTGCATAGCACGCCCCCAAAAAAACGGATGGGGGGGAGGGGCGAATTTGTTTCGGAAAGGCAACCCAAGGGCCAGGTTAAATACCCATGATGGACCCACTCCACTGGGTTTTGGCTATTAGTTTACAGCGTGGCACCCAATGTATCCTGATGCCGGTTCGGTTCTGATCTTGAGCTGAACCGCATCAGCTCTTCGTTCCGATAAATGGGGCCGCTGGCGTCTTAAACCAATGCTCGTCATGCATCCGATATATCTGACACACAGAGCGCCAAGGCTACTATCATAATATATATATATAATTGATATATATATATATATTATTATATAAATATTTCCCTGAGGATCCCTGAGGAAATTTTTACATATTTTAGACACATAGTAGAGCCTATTGTTTCAAAACAAAAAGGGGACACTAGAAGGTTTTTGTGGCCATGTGCAACCTTAAACAAATAGCTGAAGGAGAACATTTGGAGACTAAACATTTCATAAAGAGACATCCTTAAGTATCCTGGAACTTTAAGAGCACCAAACAGTTATATCTACCCTGGAGTTCTATTAAATCTGTCCTGTGTTTTAAACCTGGCTGTCCTGACCCACAACTGTTCCAACTATAACCAAACAGGTCATTTAATCTCTGTGACATGCCTTCTCTGCATTGGCCAATTTCCTTCCTTGTTTTTTTTCTTTGGAGTTTAACCCTTTTGTTTTTTGCAAAACTGTCATTGAGTTTGTTGATGACCGATTGTCACACTAGTGAGCATCTAATTATACTTTGTAATTCCTTTTTATGTGGATGCTTTACTGTGCCTTTCTGGCACCCCCTGTTTGGAGCCTCAGTGAGTGCTCCATATTTCAACTCCTAAAGGTCTATTGTTATGTATTCCTTGCCACACCCATTATAAATCATTAATTATTATTCTCATGGTAAATTGCTTTTAAGCAAAATTTTTGTTTATATGAGGAACATAAATAATTTATAAGGCCCATAATTACAATCTATGTAATTAAATTACAATCTAAGTTACCCACTTAAATACATTTTTTGTTGAAAGCAACAATGTGCCTGAGTAAATAAAAAAGGTGAACTTACCATCTAAATCCCCCTGGTCCACTGGTAAGTGTTGCTTTAGCTCAGGTAATCTTTTGTCCATTGTTGCTCACTGTTTGAGGATAGGCCAACAGTGGAGGGGAATCTGTGGGGGAGCAAAGGCAAATTGAGCTTTTTTATTACTTTTACTCAGCATTTTGCTGCATGCAAGCAAGAATGTGATTAAGTCAGACAACCCCTTTAAGGGGCTATGCCAAGATAACATCAGCTATATATATTACCAGGACTTGAAGAAGGTGGGTTTGGCTTTAGTCCGGCATGGAAATGCTTTAAGGAAGTGAATCTTTGGAGTCAAGACAGTAGGGATTCAGGTGGGCTTTTGGGGACTGTAGGGAAAGATGACATGGAAATGTATAAAATGGGCCACTGGTGACTAATTAAAGGTTTTCATCTGTTTGGACATAACCTCTGCGCAGAAAAGAGGATCAGGGCACTTAAGGTTTTGGAAAGAAAGCATGAAATGAATATGGAAAAACAACAGATTAGGAAGAATGGGAATTGGAGAAGTAGTAAGACATGTTAATGTCAGAGGTATAATTTAATCAGTGGCAGCATGAAAGCAGAATAATACTATAAAAGCAGGAATGTAAGAATAATTGTAAATCCAGAGTATAAGTGTAATCTTAATCTTAAAGGGAAAAGACTTTTATTTATTGTCCCATTACAACATGATTACTGGATGCAAGATGCATGGAATAAAGTTCAGTCACGTACACTAATGGTTGTGCCTGGTGTTTACATCACAATACACTACTAAATAGAATGAAGCTGTGGTGAACTGTAATCTAAGGAATGACCCTACTAAAAAGTATGGAGCTAAGCCTGGTAGACAATAAAAGGGGATATGGAACTGGATAGTTGAATAGAATAACAGCAAAAGGAAAGAATAAATTATTAGCAAGAGCTCCTGTGTTATGTGCACATGTGTGCCCTGTGCTAATTTGCATAAAATAAAAGGCAATTTGTGAAGAGTTGACAAGGTTTATGGAATAAAAGAAAATGCCTGCATCTCAACTAAATGTAAGTGTCCTTGGTTTAAATTGAACTGTTGTAAGTGAGATTCCTTTAAACCCCTTACTGCTGTGCGACTTGATAGTATGTCACACACTCACTCGAACCGGGTATATGTGAGGTTCACGGGCTGAGGCCTCTCCATACAAGGGTGTTCATTTGCTGCATATTGAGTCAAACACCTACTGTAACAACCACAGTGCTGGCACCGATTGCTGATGCTAAACATGTAAAAACCTTGTGGCCGCCACATATTGTCTTTGATCACCTCCCCCAGTGAGGTGTGGAAAATCCCTGTACTACTGTAATATGGCAGTATATGGTAGGAATCAATCACACAACCTTAGGTTAAAGTACCCTAGGCAGTCTGAAAATAGTAAAAAAAATAAATAAATTAAATAAAAATCAAAATAACCACCTTTCTCTAGACACTAAAATATACAAAATATATGATAATTTTTATGTGATATAAATATAAATAACAGTAAAATCATAAACATGTTAGGTATCTCCACATCCTAAAACGTCTGATCTATCAAATATAATACATTTTTTACTGGCAATAAACCCCCTAACGTTAGTGCCCAAGTAATGCCACTTTTTTTTGCCACTTTGAACAATACAAAAAATTCAACAAACATTATCAAAGGCGATGATAGCATTGACAAACCAGGATGTTTTAATTTTTGTAAATGTATCAAAACATGTTAAAAACTATTAAATTTGGCATTACAATTGATGTACCGACCCAAAGAATAAATGACATGTCATTTGGCGCGCACAAGTGAAAGACGTAATCCAAGCCCCCCTTCCGCTACCTCATTGTCACTGTCTCAGTGACTACAATGGCAGCAGAGCACACTGAATGCACTCGCATTGACTTCATTCAGCGTAGTTCACCAACATCTTGTGCCCAGCTTACGCATGAACTCACAGACCGCCACGATGTGTGGTTGCCTTCCTCTCAGCTCCGCAATGCTCAGAGCCACCGCACTGCATAGAAACAGCTGCTACAATAAGTACAGGTAGCTGCTGTACCTTCTTTATGATGTGTTGTGACCTCATGGCTACCCCTGTGACAGATGGCTACTGGGCTACCCCTGTGAGAGATGGCTACTGGGCTACCACTGTGAGAGATGGCTACCTGGGCTACACCTGGGAGAGATGGCTACTTAGGCTACACCTGTGAGGATAGCTACCACTGTGAAGATGGCTACTTGGGCTATACACCTGTGAGAGATAGCTACCACTGTGAGTAGATGGCTACTTGGGGCTACACCTGTGAGAGATAGCTACCAATGTGAGAGATGGCTACTTGGGCTTACACCTGTGAGAGATAGCTACCACCTGTGAGAGATGGCTACTGGGCTACCCTGTGAGAGATAGCTACCCCCCTGTGAGAGATGCTACTTGGGCTACATACACCTATGAGAGATGGCTACGCCTGTGAGAGATTGCTACTTACTTGGGCTACACCTGTTGAGAGATGGCTACTTGAGCTCCCCTGTAGAGATGGCTATCCCTGTGAGAGATGGCTACTTGGGCTACACCTGTGAGAGATGGCTACTTGGGCTACACCTGTGAGAGATGGCTATCCCTGTGAGAGATGGCTACTTGGTGCTACACCCGTGAGAGATCGCTACCCCATGTGAGGACGCTACCCGCTATTAGAGATGGCTACTTCTTGGCTACAACAACTGTGGAGATACTACCCTGGAGAATGTCACTTGGGCTACACCTTTGGGAGATAGCTACCCCTGTGAGATATGGCTACTTGGGCAACACCTGTGAGAGATGGCTACCCATTTGAGAGATAGCTACTTGGGCTACCCCTGTGAGAGATGGCTACTTGGGCTACACCTATGAGAGATGGCTACTTGGGCTACACCTGTGAGAGATAGCTACCCCTGTGAGAGATGGGTACTTGGCTACAACCTGTGAGAGATAGCTACCCCTGTGAGATGGGCTACTTGGCTACACCTGTAGAGATGGCTACCCCTGTGAGAGATGGCTACAACTGTGAGAGAATCGCTAACCCGGCAGTCTTTAGAGAGCTACCTATGCTACACCTGTAGATAGCTACCCTGTGACAGATGGCTACCCCTGTGAGAGATGGCTACTTGGGCTTACAACCTGTGGAGAGATAGCTACCCCTGTGAAGAGATGGCTACTTGGCTACACCTGTGAGAGATAGCTACCCCTTTGAGAGATGGCTACTTGGGCTACACCGGTGAGAGATAGCTACCCCCTGTGAGAGATGGCTATTTGGGCTACACCTATGAGGATTGGCTACCCCTTGTGAGAGATGGCTACTTGGGCTACCCCCTTTGAGAGATGCTACCCCTGGAAGATGGCTACAACTGTGAGAGATCGCTACCCCTGTGAGAGATGGCTACTAGGGCTACACCTGTGAGAGATAGCTACCCCTGTGACAGATGGCTACCCCTGTGAGAGATGGCTACTTGGGCTACACCTGTGAGAGATAGCTACCCCTTGGAGAGGATGCTTTACTTGGGCTACAACCTGTGAGATAGCTACCCCTGTGATAGATGGCTACTTGGGGGCTACACCCTGTGAGATATGAGCTACACCTGTGAGAGATGGCTCTTTTGGGCTACACCTATGAGAGATGGCAACCACCCCTGTGAGAGATGCTACTTGGGCTACACCTTGAGAGATGGCTACCCTGTGATAGTGTTAGTGCCAAAGTCCAAATGCCACTTCAAAATACAAAAAAATTCAATAAACATTATCAAAAGGCGATGATAGCAATTGAAAACCAGGAGGTTTTAATTTTTGTAGTGTATCAAACATTTAAAAACATATGGCAGCAGAGCACCCTGAATGCGCTGCATTGACATTCATGCGTTGTACACACCGTGCTGCACAGCTTACGCATGAACGTCACAGACAGCCACAATGTGTGGGGTGCCTTTCTCTCAGCTCCGCGATGCCTCAGAGCACCGCACTGCATGAAACACTGCTACCATAAGTACAGGTAGCTGCTGTCCCTTCTTTATGATGTGTTGTTGACCTCATGGCTACCCCTGTGACAGATGTCTACTGGTCGTAACCCCTGTGAGAGATGCTAACTGGGCTACCCCTGTGAGAGATGCTACTGGGTGCTACCACTGTGAGAGATAGCTATTCCCTGTGAGAGATGGCTACTTGGGCTACACCTGTGGAGATCGCTACCCCTGTGAGAGATGGATACTTAGGCTACACCTGTGAGAGATAGCTACCCCCTGTAGAGATGGCTACATGGGCTACACTGTGAGAGATCGCTATCCCTGTGAGAGACTGGGCTACTTGGGCTACACCTGTGAGAGATCGCTACCACCCTGTGAGAGATGGCTACTTGGGCTACACCTGGAGAGATAGCTACCCCTGTGAGAATGGCTACTGGGCTATACCTGTGAGAGATGGCTACTGGGCTACCACTGTGAAGAATGGCTATCCCTGTGAGAGATGGCTACTTGGCTACACCTGTGAGAGATGGCTACTTGGGCTACACCTGTGAGAGATAGCTACCCCTGTGAGAGATGGCTACTTTGGGCTACAACCTGTGAGAGATCGCTATCACCCTGTGAGAGATGGCTACTTGGGCTACCACCTGAGAGCATAGCTACCCCTTTGAGAGATGGGCTACTGGGCTACACCTGGGAGAGATGGCTACTGGCTACCACTGTGAGAGATGGCTATCCCTGTGAAAGATGGCTACTTGGGCCTAACACCTGTAAGAGATGGCTACTCCCTGTGAGAGTGGCTACTTGGGCTATCACCTGTGAGAGATAGCTACCCTGTGAGAGATGCTACTTGGGCTACACCTGTGGAGAATCCTATCCCTGTTGAGAGATGGCTACTTGGGCTTCACACCTGTGCAGATCGCTACCCCCCGCCCTGTGAGAGATGGCTACTTGGGCTACACCTGTGAAGATAGCTCCCCCTTGAGAGATGGCTACTTGGGCTACACCTGTGAGAAGATGGCTACCCCTGTGAGAGATGACTACTTGGGCTACACCTGTGAGAGATAGCTAACCCCTGTTGAGAGATGGATACTTGGCTACACCTGTGAGAGATAGCTACCCCCTGTAGAGAGGCTACTAGGGCTACACCTGTGAGATTAGCTACCCCTGTGAGAGATTGGCTACTGGCTACACCTGGGAGAGATGGCTCTGGCTACCACTGTGAGATCGGCTACCCACTGGTGGCGGCTCTGCAACTCGGCGACTGACATGGCATCCTCTGTTTAAATCTATAGTTCAGCGTTTCCTCAAGACATACCCCAATCTGTCTGATTTGCTCACGAAGGTGCGCGCATCTGTGCGCATTTCAGGAAGTCCAGCACAGATTGCTGCCACTCTCAGGGCAGCGCAGGCACCGCCTCCAACTGCCCGCTACCGAATGTTGTGCGACGTGCCCACGAGGTAAAAAAAAAAAAAAAAAAAAAAAAAAACACACACACACACAAAAAAAAAAAATAAAGTTTACACTTTAATTTTGAAAATGTTTAACCCGAGGGCTAGGGGTAGAGGACGAGGGAGTGGACGTGGGCATCCAACTAATGCAGGGGTCAGAGGCCGTGGTCCTGGGTGGGGTTAGACACCACCTGCTGATGAGGGAGCAGGGGAATGCCGCAGAGCTACACTCCCTAGGTTCATCATGTCTCAAGTTACTGGGACTCGTGGTAGAGCACTGTTGAGGCCAGAACAGTGCGAAGAGGTGATGTCGTGGATTGCGGACAATGCTTCTAGCCATATGTCCACCAGTCAGTCTTCCACGCAGTCCTCCCATGTCACCGAAATCAGCACTCCTCCAGCTCCTCCACCTCAGCCTCCTTCCCCCCAGTCTGCCCCCTCCCAGCAAAATTTGGCATTTGAACCGGCATACTCTGAGGAACTGATTTCTGGACCCTTCCCACAGTCACAAACCACTTGTCCGGTTGCTGCTGAGCAATTTGCCGATTCCCAGGTTTTCCACCAGTCGCAGTCTGTGGGTGTATATAGTGCAACCCACTATATATCGCTGACGGCACATTGGGTTAACTTGGTGGAGGCTGGGACCGAGTCTGACCCTGGGGCTGCTCATATACTGCCGACGCCGAGGATTGCGGGGCCTACCTCGGTCCAGGTCTCAAAGGCCTACTATGCCTCCTCCTCCTCCCACCCCTCCTCCACCTCCTTCTCCGAATTACCATCCGTGGGCATGGCGCCATCATTCGGTAGCTCTAGGCACAGCAGCAGTGCCATCGCTAAGCAACAGCAGGCGGTGCTCAAACTGCTGAGCCTAGGCGATAAAAGGCACACCGCCCAAGAGCTATTACAGGGCATCACGGCGCAGACTGATCTGTGGCTGGCACTGCTGAACCTGAAGCCATGACAGTAACCTGGTGGCGGCTCTGCAACTCGGCAGACTGGCCCATGTGTTAAATCTCATAGTTCAGCGTTTCCTCAAGACATACCTTAATCTGTCTGATTTGCTCACGAAGGTGCGCCGCATCTGTGCGCATTTCAGGAAGTCCAGCACAGATGCTGCCACTCTTAGGGCAGCGCAGCGCCGCCTCCAACTGCCCGCTCACCGACTGTTGTGCGACGTGCCCACGAGGTGGAATTAAACATTAACCATGTTATCCAGAGTTTACCAGCAGCGCAGAGCGATTGTAGACTGCCAGATGTCAACTTCCACCAGAACTGGTAGTCAGGTCAGTCAGCTTCCTCAAGTCTACAATGAGGAGTGGACGTGGATGTCTGATATCTGTCAGGTGCTGAGTAACTTTGAGGAGTCAACACAGATGGTCAGTGGAGTGGTGATTGCAGCCATCATCGGCATCCAGCATCCCGCCTTCTTGGCCTGTGGAAAAAGATCTGGTCTAGCAACATGATAGTCGGGAAGAGATTTGCACTCGTCACAAGAGCGGGGAAGACAGAAAGTAAAGAGATTCCTTGTTGATAGCCAAAGCACACCTCTAGGTCTGTTTGTCTCGCGATAGATTATAGCCACCTGGCAAGGGAGTCTCCCTCGTATCCTGTGAGAGATAGCTACCCCTGTGAGAGATGGCTACTTGGGCTACACCGGTGAGAGATAGCTACCCCTGTGAGAGATGGCTATTTGGGCTACACCTATGAGAGATGGCTACCCCTGTGAGAGATGGCTACTTGGGCTACACCTGTGAGAGATGTATCGCTACCCTATGAGAATGGCTACTTGGCTACACCTGTGAGATAGCTACCCCTGTGAGAATGCTACTTGGGCTACACCTTTGGGAATAGCTACCCCCTGTGAGATATGGCTACTTGGGCAACACCTGTGAGAGATGGCTACCACATTGAGAGATAGCTACTTGGGCTACCCCTGTGAGAGATGGCTACTTGGGCTACACCTAGGAGATGGCTACTTGGGCTACACCTGTGAGAGATAGCTACCCCTGTGAGAGATGGCTACTTGGCTACACCTGTGAGAGATAGCTACCCCTGTGAGATGGGCTACTTGGGCTACCCCTGTAAGATGGCTACCCTGTGAGAGATGCTACAACTGTAGAGAATCGCTAACCCTCTGTGAGAGAGCTCTAGGGCTACACCTGTGAGATATAGCTACCCTGTACAGATGGCTACCCCTGTGAGAGATGGCTACTTGGGCTACTACCTGTGAGAGATAGCTACCCCTGTGAAGAGTGGCTACTTGGCTACACCTGTGGAGAGATAGCTACCCCTTGATGAGATGGCTACTTGGGCTACACCGGTGAGAGATAGCTACCCCTGTGAGAGATGCTATTTGGGCTACACCTATGAGAATGGCTACCCCTGTGAGAGATGGCTACTTGGGCTACACCTGTGAGAGATGGCTACCCCTGTGAGAGATGGCTACAACTGTGAGAGATCGCTACCCCTGTGAGAGATGGCTACTAGGGCTACACCTGTGAGAGATAGCTACCCCTGTGACAGATGGCTACCCCTGTAAGATGGCTACTTGGGCTACACCTGTGAGATATATCTACCCCTTTGAGATATGGCTACTTGGGCTACACCTGTGAGATATGCTACCCCTGTGAAGATGGCTACTTTGGGCTACAACCCTGTGAGAGATAGCTACCTCCCCTGTGAGAGATGGCTATTTGGGCTACACCTATGAGAGATGGCTACCCCTGTGAGAGATGGCTACTTGGGCTACACCTGTGAGAGATGGCTACCCCTGTGAGAGATAGTTAGTGCCCAAAGTCAAAAATGCCACTTCAAAAATACAAAAAAATTCAATAAACAATTATCAAAAGGCGATGATAGCATTGAAAACCAGGAGGTTTTAATTTTTGTAAATGTATCAAAACATGTTAAAAACTATATGGCAGCAGAGCACACGAATGCGCTGCATTGACATTCATGCGTTGTACACACCGTGCTGCACAGCTCGCATGAACGTCACAGACAGCCACAATGTGTGGTGTGCCTTTCTCTCAGCCCGCAATGCCTCAGAGCACCCGCACTGCAGAAACAGCTGCTACAATAAGTACAGGTAGCTGCTGTACCCTTCTTTATGATGTGTTGTTGACGCTCATGGCTACCCTGTGACAGATGTCTACTGGCTAACCCCTGTGAGAGATGCTACTGGGCTACCCCTGTGAGAGATGTCTACTGTGCCTACCACTGTGAGAGATATGCTATCCCTGTGAGAGATGGCTACTTGGGCTACACCTGTGAGAGATCGCTACCCCTGTGAGAGATGGATACTTAGGCTACACCTGTGAGAGATAGCTACCCCCTGTAGATGGCTACATGGGCTACACCTGTGAGAGATCGCTATCCCTGTGAGAGCTTGGCTACTTGGGCTACACCTGTGAGAGATCGCTACCACCCTGTAGAGAATGGCTACTTGGGCTACACCTGTGAGAGATAGCTACCCCTGTGAGATGGCTACGGGCTATACCTGTGAGAGATGGCTACTGGGCTACCACTGTGAGAGATGGCTATCCCTGTGAGAGATGGCTACTTGGGCTACACCTGTGAGAGATGGCTACTTGGGCTACACCTGTGAGAGATAGCTACCCCTGTGAGAGATGGCTACTTTGGGCTAACACCTGTGAGAGATCGCTATCACCTGTGAGAGATGGCTACTTGGGCTACCACCTGTGAGCAGATAGCTACCCCTGTGAGAGATGGGCTACTGGGCTACACCTGGGAGAGATGGCTACTGGCTACCACTGTGAGAGATGGCTATCCCTGTGAAGATGGCTACTTGGGCTAACACCTGTAAGAGATGGCTACTCCCTGTGAGAGTGGCTACTTGGGCTATCACCTGTGAGAGATAGCTACCCTGTGGAGAGATGCTACTGGGCTACACCTGTGAAGATCCTATCCCTGTTGAAGATGGCTACTTGGGCTTCACCTGTGCAGATGCTACCCCCCCCCATGTGAGATGATGGCTACTTGGGCTACACCTGTGAGAGTAGCTACCCTGTTAGAGATGGCACTTTGGGCTAACACACCTGTGAGAAGATGGCTACCCCTGTGAGAGATGACTACTTGGGCTACACCTGTGAGAGATAGCTAACCCCTGTGAGAGATGATTACTGGGCTACACCTGTGAGAGATAGCTACCCCTGTGAGAGATGGCTACTAGGCTAACACCTGTGAGAGATGTAGCTACCCCTGTGAGAGATGGCTACTGGGCTACACCTGGGAGAGATGGCTACTGGGCTACCACTGTGAGAGATGGCTATCCCTGTGAGAGATGGCTACTTGGGCTACACCTGTGAGAGATGGCTACTCCTGTGAGAGATGGCTACTTGGGCTACACCTGTGAGAGATAGCTAAACGCCCTGTGAAGATTGGCTACTTGGGCTAACACCTGTGAGAGATAGACCCCCAGAGATGGCTACTGGGCTACCCCTGTGAGAGATTCTACTTGGCTACACTGTGGAGATGCCATCCTCCTGTGAGGATGGCTATTCCTGTGAGAGATGGCTACTTAGGCTACACCTGTGAGAGATGGCTATCCCTTGTGAGATGGCTCCTTGGGCTTCACCTGTGCGAGATCGCTACCCCTTGTAGAGATGGCTACTTGGGCTACACCTGTGAGAGATAGCTACACCTGTGAGAGATGGCTACTAGGGCTACACCTGTGAAGAGTAGCTACCCCTGTGAGAGATGGCTACTAGGGCTACCCCTGTGAGAGATGCTTACCGGGGCTACCCCTGTGAGAGATGGCTACCACTGTGAGAGATCGCTACCCCTGTGACAGATGGCTACAGGCAAACCCTGTGATGATGGTCAGAAAACAAAACAGGCAAGTCTAAAACCTTAATTTTAATATAGCTGAATTGCTGTGCTTGTAATTTGATTGATTTCTCAGATTTTTGTAAAAATATGTTCAGCTTTCTGTTGCTCCAGGGCTCATTGTGATGGTATTGCTGTATTAAGGTATACTAACAGCTCTCCTAACTGTTAACTAAAATGACATTTGGCCCTTTTAAGCATCCATAAGGCTGATGTGGTCCCCGGTGAAATGAGTTTTGACAAGCTGCATACAGTTTTTCAAATCATTACACTTTGCAAACAATAGGTTGTTTCCTAAAGGGTTTATAGGATTTGAAACCAGAGCTACTCAGTACATGAGTTGTGCTATGATACTGTCAACCAGTTGTTGCCTGGTTCCTGGCTTTATATACTGTAGAACATGTTATGCAGTGATGTTGCTTGTTCTTTCTTTCTACAATGACTAATTTTGTTTCTCTCCTGTAAAGCCATTGGTTAATTTAATATCTTTTTCTTTAATTGCAGAGTGTGGTGGAGTCAGCAGAGGGATTTGTAGGTCAGCAGTTAGGAGGATAAAATGAAACTGATGGATGGTTCTGACAGGCATTTAGGATGGATTGAACTAGGTCTATAACGGGTGATGGGAGCCACTCACAAGATATCCATGACATAAAACAGGGACTAAGCGAATTGTTGTTACCGTA
The DNA here is from genome assembly GCA_019512145.1 of Engystomops pustulosus. Lineage (NCBI taxonomy): Eukaryota > Metazoa > Chordata > Amphibia > Anura > Leptodactylidae > Engystomops > Engystomops pustulosus. Next base: position 111,917,404 of record CM033646.1, read on the forward strand.
GAACACTGGTGTGACAGCTGCCGTATATACTTTAAGTATTATTACAGGTTTATTTTGATTTAGTGGGAATTAAGAAAGGTGTAAAATATGGTAACAAAGTTTAATCACGCTACAATAAAAAATTCTCTTTTCTTCCATATCTTTGTTTTAAAAAAGAAACAATCCCTCTATCCTTCAAATCCTTGTCTTTTCATCCAGCCTCCTCTTTTAATAATGCAGGCAGGTTAACAAAAAGAGGGTTTTGAAAAGTGTAGTAATACCTGCACTGTATCCTATAACATAAGACACATAGGACCGCATAGAAGCTGTGTACAAATATGGGAAATGATTTTTGATCTGGACTATTCCTCGAGATGCTTCATGATTATTTTGGCAGTCTACAAACCCTTTCCGAGATGATATTGGACAGAACTTATCTATAGGATTTTTAGGTTATTCTTTATAGTAACCATGTTTGTCCACTTTCTATATAACCATAGGTAACGCAATGTTTAAAGACTGACTAGAGAAAAGAACCACAGGTCAATATAATGTACCTGTAGATATTCGTTTAAATACAAAGATATATTTTATTAACATTACCTTTCATTTTCATCTGCTGAAGTTTTGTTCAAGCATTTTGTACTACTCTTTACAAAGTGGATATTTGCTGACCATTCTACTAAGTTTCTACAACTAATGCAAAATGTCTCCCTTGTGGTTAATGATTTATTTTATAAAATAACCTCTGTTCTTTTTATCAAGCAAATGCAGACTTTCTTACTATTTGGGACAAAGCCCTTGGGGACATTTTATATAACCGTCACTCATGTGCTGGCGTATGATAAAGCCACTAACCTACCCCTGTCCCTCGGACAGATACATTAAGAGGCTTAGAACCACTTGATGTATCCATTGGGCAGCCACACCAGCAGGCAAATACTGTGCCGGGCCCAATCCTGGCGTGTTTTGCTAACCAAAACCTGCAAACACGACAAGTGTAAGGGCGTAGAAGTCCTGATAAATTCCCCAGTCCTGTGTACTTTGTGCTCTCATTGTTTCACGTAAGTAGAGACCTCTGGCATTCCTATGTATCTTTTCACTAAAAATGTTTTATTAAGTGATCCAACAAGCGAGGTACGACGGTCCCTCAAAATTTATCAATTTTATATCGCCATCATCCCTCACAAATAATAACACTTCACATCCCTGTACATAATAGACAATAATAGTACATTGTAGTAGAAAATAAGTGTTGAAAGGCGATCAAAGATATCTCTGTGATGTTCTGACTAGTTGTTACAATTATTTTGAACCTGACTTGTTTAGGTAAAGTAAATCCTTCGCTGGGAGTATTCATGCTCTGGTCATTGAGACAATGTTGTCATTGCAGTCAGAGGACTTAAATTGTTTATAGAGCGCACTTACTCCATATCTAATTGGTTAATAATAGTCTTAGACTCTGACACTTTTTCTTCTTCCCACATCCGTCCGCCTGTAATGTGCATGCGTGGGAAAGAAAGGGTGCGTGAAGCCTATTGTGCCTGTCATGGGAGCTTGAATGTAACTTGTAAAGACACTAATCCCTTGCACATTAGAGTCTTGTATGTTATCATTATGAATGTCAGCAGAAGTTTTCCTTATAGAAGTGTGGACTTAATTGATGGCAATATGGAATTGAAGGATTGGCATTAGCATGTATGGTGCAGTAAATCATCCCTGTAATGCTGTCACACTATATCAATTACTGTTTTGTCTTTTCTTGTCTTGCAATCACATTAAGTTTTTCGATACATGGTAGATTTAAACAAGATGCTGGAGCCAATACATGTTGATGAGTGATTACACTGAGGTCAGTGAAATTGCTGCAAATACAGTAGAAAATGTATTCATATTGAATATCTATTGCTGGTGTTTGCAGTTTTTGCTGGCTGAAGATAAGCAGACACTGATCTTGGCTGGCACTGCAACAGTGGGGCAAATTTTTGGTAGAAAAATATACCTAAACTGTGTGAATTTAACCAGTCAAAACGAAGAATTTTGGATGTATGCTAGCGTGTATATCATTCACTGTCTACTCGCTGCCATACTGATACAAGGCTTGGGATTCCCACGCCGCCCCTACATGAGTCGAATGCCCAAGACGAAAAAGATAGACAGTGTGTCTATTTGCTTGCCAACTTCTTGTAGGCGCAGTTCAATTTTTCAGTCCTGCAATATGCTCCTGTATATATCTTAAAAATCAAGAGGTATGTGTATCACTTTGTGGACCGGGGCACCTAAAACAGGTGTACTAAGCTGTTGCTCATACATGTGTGCCTTCTCCTATGACAAACTTGAGCTTTTATATTTTATTCAAAAAAACTGTTCAAAAAGCCATTGATGATGAGAGCTCTTCTAAGTATTGTGCACTTGTGATAGTTGTCACTTCACGTTTTCTCTGTCTTTTTCCTATTGGCAACCTTGCACTATCCCATTACCATCTTGTCACTCCAGGCCCCACTTGGCCTCCACTAAACATGGGGTAACCTCGAGCCCAAGGCTCATTTGCATAATTGTACAATCCAATGTTTTGTAAAAACCATGCATGAAACTAAGAGACATGGATCCTGCCAGACGGGGCATATACGTGTGCTTGGTAACAATCCTTCTCCTGTGGTAGATCGTGTTTAGAACGTCATCCTTCCATATAGTAATCCCCACTCTTTATAGCCATAAAAATAAGGTAAAGTTCTAAAAACAACCCAGTGGTTACCATGCTTGAAACTACTTTTCTAGTGATGATTAGTCAATTTATATTAATACATATGTCATCCTTGCTATTGAATTAGGAAACGAGGGAGTATGCATAGGCACGTGTTCCATATTTAAAAATGAGAGGCACTTAAGTATTAATCATCTAGCCCTGCATCTGATGAATTCTGGGGTGGGGTGGGGTAATGTTTTGGGAATAAATGGTCTAACTCAGCCACTGAGGTCACGTATTTGAGGATGATCAAGCTAGTTTATATAGACAAAACAAAGTGACTACTAATCACCAATCCACAATACAATTATCTTTACAAGAGATACTGGCAGATATCTGCTATTTTTAACATTAGAGCACTTGCTATCTAATTTGTTGTTTAAAGTTTTTATTGCATCAAAGAAATGCTAATTTGGTAAGACAGAGCCTCACATGTTGATAACGTTGGCCGTAATGGCCCCCCAGCCTTGTTTGCAAAACTTTGCCAGGAACAAGGGCAAGAAACGCCCTGTTGCACACCGACTGACGGTCTGGCCACCAATGTCTCACACACTGTGCAAGAATTTTGTGATTCTTCACTGTTCTATGGCCAGAACAACTGCTACAGAAGCAGTATAGTCATCATCTCCCCGTATATCTTTATATACAGACGATTGCCAGTAGATCGGATGCAACAGCATACTTGGGCTATTATCCCACTGTCTGTCCACATTCATGTGCATAGAACCCTTAGGCTGTACTCGTGAGATTGCCAGGGTCGTAACCAGCAAACTAACCAATAATGGATGCTTCAGTCGCAATGTACAGTTTCTATTCCCAGTTTTTTGACACTTTTGAAGAGTAACTTGTAGACTGTGTGTTCTGGCAACAATGGGGCGCGATAGTGCTAAAAATTAACCTAGCCTGTTACTATTTTCAATAAGTGCATAAAAACACATTTTATTAGTCCGTTTTGAGAGATGAGACGCACATACTCGTCCGAGCTCAGACTCTGATGACTCGTCGACTCGGCATGAGCGACATCGAAACTGACTCGTGTGCTTTCGTACTGAGAGATACCTTCGCGACCCTCGAGAAATGGCAGCTCCCCCGCGTTTATGGTACGTTTTTGGGCGGCCAGAAACAGTAGATGCCTAATCCATCAAGCCTGAGACTGCTGCACTACCACCCGGCATGACGTTGGTACCCTTACAACGGTCATGCATGTGGTTGCCTGCCACATGAGGTGATCCCGGGATAGACTATAGCCGCTGCCCGCTGCTTCTCGAGATCAGTCTGTGTCTGGATTCGCGCTGGAGGAGACGAGACTGGCTCTGGCATGGAAAGCGTTAGGGTGTTCTTTAGCATAAGTGTTAGGGCAGGAGTGATTCACAAGAACCCCACAGCCCTTCTTAGGGCTACAAATAAGTTATACTCTTTTTTTTTTTTTTATTTGCAGCTATTACCGCCGACTATATGTGGGAATTTGACAGTGGGGACTTGCTCACCCTTGCGTTTAGCTCTTAGTGACACACATATCCACCTCTAAACAGACCCAACAGGGGAAAATTTATAGGCGTTTTGTATATTCAATTAGGCACATCGGCGTTTTTTTTTTTTCATCTTGTGCCATGTTATTTTGCATAACGCAGCGCATCTGCTATCAGTGGTGCTTCTTCCTACTGGCTAGAAAATAGCCACAATGGGGGGCTAGAAATCCAAACTGGGGGCGTTACACTTACGCACTCCAATAGAACGTTATGTATATGATTTATTTGCGGTGTCGATCCTGCTGGCTGGCTGTCCTTGCTGCCAGTGCATATACTACGCAATTTGTCAGGAATTTGGAGTGAGAACTTGCGACCGCTTGTTTAGCGCTTAGTTGGCTGCCATTCCACGCAAAGACCGAAGTGGGAAAATTTATTAGGGGTTGGATTTCAATTCAGCACGTCTGCAGTTTTTCTTTTTATTTTACGTTATTTTATCATAACTCATGCGTCACTCTCATCAGTGATGCTTTTCCTATTGGCTAGAAAACTAGCCAAAGGAGAATCCAAACGGCTTACTATACGCCACAATAGCGTTTATAATATTTTATTTCTGGTTGTGCTGCTGGGGCTGGCCTTTGCTGGCAGTTCATCTACTAGCCAATTGTCAGGAATTTGGTGAGACTTCGACCACTGTGTTTAGCGATTAGTGACGCCATATCCATCGCAAAGACCGAATGTGGAAAATTTATATGGGTTGGATTTCAATTATGCACAGTCCCTGGCGTTTCTTTTTATTTTAGACGTTTTTTTTCATAACTCAGCGCATCTCATCGTTGTGGCTTTCATACTTGGCTAGAAAATAGCCAAAGGAGATCCAAACTTCTTCTTACCCTACAATAGCGTTATATATATTTTATTTGGTTGATCTGCTGGTGGGAGGCTGTACGATGTTTACACAGTGTACATTACTAGCCAATTGTCAGGAATTGAGGCTGAGACTTGCGAGCGCAAAGTGATGTCTTAAGACGTTTTTTTGCTTTACCCGTGACGCACATATACCATCTGCAAAGTCGGAATGGGGCAAAATTTATTAGGGGTTGGATTTCAATTATGCACATCCTGCCACATTTCCTTCCTTTTATTTTTACGTTTTATTGTTTTCATACTCAGCGTCATCTCATCTGGCATAGCATGTGCTTTCAACTTGCTGCAAATAGCCATAGCAATATGTAGCATGTTTGGCTATTAAAAACTAAAAAACACCAAAAAAAACAAAAAAAAACTAAAAAACAACACAAAAAAGCTAAAAAAAATTAAAGTATAATACTCTTATTTCAATATATTTTAACCCTAGGGCTAGGGGTCAAGGACGAGGCGGTCGGACTGGGCGTCCAACTACTGCAGGGGTCAGAGGCCGTGGTCCTGGGCGGGTGAGACACCACCTGCTGAGAGGGAGCAAGGGAACTCCATTGGTGAAAGCAGAGCTACACTCCCTAAGGGTTCCGAATGTCTGAAGCTATACGGACGTTACTCGTGTAGTAAGCACTTTTGAGGGCAGACCAGTGGACACAGTGTGATGTCGTATGGTGCCGAGCATGCTGTCGGAGGCAATTTGTCCAACCAGGTCCCACTCTTCCCGCATGTCCACCCATGTCACCCCCGAATCCGTCACTCCTCCAGCTCTCCTGCAACCTCAGCCTCCTCCCCCCCTTCGTGCCACCCTCCCAGGAAATATGGCATTTTGAACGGCATACTCTGAGGAAACTGTTTTCTCTGGACCCTTCCCACAGTCCACTAAACCATTGTTCCGTTGCTGCTGAGCAATTTCTCGATGCCCAGTGTTTTCCCACCAGTCCGCAGTCTGTGGTGATGATGACCTTCTTGACGTATGTGGAAGAAGTGTGTAAAGAGGTGTCCGACCGATGAGGAGAACACGGTTGTCAGACAGTGTGAAGTTGTTTGTTCAGGGCATGGAAGTCCGAGGGGGGAGCAGACTGAGGGGATCGAGGATGATGATGTGACAGACCCAAGCTGGGTTGAGAGCCCTGTGAACTACAGTGCCTTCTGAGACGGAGGAGAGTCCTCGACCATAACGGGTTGGAAGAGGCAGTGGTGGGGCCAACGAAGGCAGGGGCCAGAGCAGGTGCATCAGTCGCCAACATGTGTCACGTAGTGAGCCCCGTGGCGAGTGGCTCCTCCCGCGGCGAGGCTAATTTTCAAGAACTTCGGACGTTCTTTAAGGAACACCGGATGACCGACGGACTGTGGTGTGCAAACCTTTGCCAAACCAGATCCGCAGGGGGTCCACCACTAACTAGCTTAACTAACTCCAACAGTTATGCGCAGTGGCATATGAATGCTGAAAACCCCACCTCAGTGGCACCAAGCCCCTTTCACCTCGGCCGTGCACACCACTGCTTCCTCCCTCCTGTTTTGCAGGCTGATAGTCAGCCCCCTGCCCAGCGCGCCTGGCACAAAAACCCCATCGTCGCCCCAGCATCCTCCCCATGCATCCACCAGCGTTCAGCTCTCCATCCCCAGACGCTGGAAGCGTGAAACGGAACTATAGTGCAAAAACAACAACACCCCGCCACCGCCCACAGCCCCTGACCCGCCTTAATTGTCCACTAGTCTCCAGATTGCTTAGCCTGGAGATGCTGCCCTATAGCTAGTATGATGACCGATGGCCTTTCGCAACCTCTGGCGGCGGCCGCCCCTCGGTATTCGGTCCCACCGCCACTGACTTTTCCCGATTGTCCTCCCAGCCCTGCACCAGCACGTTCAGACAACACCATCCGTGCCTGACCACCCGTTTCGACAGGTCCATCCTACCACAGACACTGGACGAGTGCTTGCCGGCCAGGGCGCCTATATATCGCTGACGGCACATGGTTTAACTTGGTGGAGGTATCTGCGACCGAGTCTGACCCTGCGGCTGGTCATATACTCGCCGACGCCGAGATTGCCGGGGCCTACCTCTGTCCAGGTCTTTTCAGGCCTACTAATTGCTCCTCCCACGCCCTCCTCCAACGTCCTCCTCCGAACTCAACCATCCGTGGGCATAGCCGCCATCATCGGTAGCTCTAGCGCACAGCATCAGTGCCCGTCGCTAAGCGACGCAGGCGTCTCAAACGCTTGGACGCCTAGCGATAAAAGGCACACCGCCCACGAGCTATTACAGGGCCATCACGGCGCAGACTGATCTGTGGCTTGGCACGTAGATACTTAAGGCATGCTGGCTTCGACAACGGCGGGATAACTGGGGGTGGCGGAGAAGAAGGTTTGTCGAAGACGTGTGGGAGGAAGGGAGAGAGTGGAGCACAGGGGGTCCAGAGGGGGAGGAGATAAGGAGAAGATAATTCTTAACCGGTGGGTACTACGTAGATTCGCTACTCCGGTCGAACCTGCCTGAAATGGGGGTACGTGTTTTGGAATGGGGTTAGGGTGGGGGTGGTGCGAGGAATGGTTGGTCAAAAGTGCCAACGTCCGTACCTGGTGGCGGCTCTGCAACTCTGTCAGACTGGCCGCATGTGTTTAAATCTCATAGTTCAGCGTTTTCCTCAAGACATACCCCAATCTGTCTGATTGCTCACGAATGCGCCCATCTGTGCGCATTTCAGGAAGTCCATCACAGATTCTGCAACTCTCAGGGCAGCGCAGCAAACCCGCCTCCAACTGCCCGCTCGACCGACTGTTGTGCGACGTGCCCACGAGGTGGAATTCAACTTAACCAACCATGTTATCCAGAAGTTTACCAGCAGCGCAGAGCAATTGTAGACTTCCAGATGTCAACGTTCCACAGACTGGTAGTCAGGTCAGTCACTTCCTCAAGTCTACAATGAGGATTTGGACTGGATTCTGATATCTGTCAGTCTAGTACTTCGAGGAGTCAACCCAGATGGTCATGTGGCGATGCCGCATCATCAGCCCACCATCCGCTGCTTTGCCTTTTGAAAAACTCTCTGATCAGCATGAAGTCGGAAGCTTTTGCGCTCGTCACAAAGAGACGGGGGCAAGAAGATTCCCTGTTGATAGCCAAAGCAACCCTCAATGTCTGTTTCTCAGCGCGCTTCGAGAGGTGGAGAGAATGAGGAGGAAGAGGAGGAGAATCGTGGGCGAGACACAATAGGTGCCAGTGTTCAGATCCTCACTTTTCAGGTGTATGTGCAGAATAAAGAGGAGTTGGAGGAGTTGGGGAGGAGTAAATGGCCAGTCATTCCAGTGAATGGGAGTGAATTCTTACCGCGTTGGTACTCTGGCGCATATGGCAGATTTGCATGCTAGGCTGCCTCTCCCTGACCCCGCTTTCAAAGAATTTATTTCCAGCACCGATTACTGGTATTTCACTCTTCCTGGACCCACGGTACAAGCAACATCTTTCAACCTCATCCCTGAGAGGAAAGGAGTTGAGAATGCAATGAATACCAGCAGGCCCTGGTGCACAAGCTGAAACATTTTTATTTCCCTTCTGACAGCGCTAGCGGCAGAGGTCGTAGTGTCTGCGGGACAAGTGCGGTAGAGTGTCGAGCAGGCAGCTTGGGCCAGCAACTGGCAAGGTACACTTTAAAGGCTTTTTGCCATCTTTTTATTTCACCCCCCAGCAATACACTTTCACCTGTTCCTCCAGTCTCGCAGGAGGCTGATCTTTAAACAGAAAGAATGGTGAGGGGTACGTAGCTGACCATAACCATCGTCCTAAATGATCAATCACACAGCTCCCTACAACTACTGGGGTTTAAAGCTGACTGTTGCACTAACTGGCGCTGTACGCCTTGGTAGGTTCTTGCCTGCCCCTGCCGCTAGCGTGTTGTCCGAGCGGGTTTTTCAGTGCAGCTGGTGGCATCATCACCGATAATGTACACGCCTGTCGACCTGACAGCGCTGACAGGCTGACTCTTTATTAAGAATGATAAAGCCTTGATTTCTCATAATTTCCACATCTCCACAGGTGAATGAAGCTCAACCTTAATATTTATCCACGCCTCCTCCTCCTCATTTTTCCTTCTTCTCCTCCTCTTGTACAAACTAAGCGAGGAAACTGGGCTATTTTTTTGACAGAGCCACTGGCTCTAGCTATAGTACTTTATTTCATTTACTTTTTCTGGAGGGCCACCTACCCGGTCCTCTGTTTTAAAACAGATTTTTGGAGTACCAACATACAGTCACTTCAATCTATTTCATTTTTCTGGAGGGGCCACCTACTTGCTCCTTGGTTTGAAAACTTTTTTGGACTGCCACATCCGTCCTCAATCTATTTCATTTTTCTGGAGGGCACTACCTGCTCCTACTGGTTTGAAAACTTTTTGGACTGCCACATCAGGCACTCTCAATCTATTTCATTTTTTCTGGAGGCCACCTACCTGTCTCTCTGGTTTTGAAAACTTTTTTGGACTTGCCACATCGCACTCAATCTATTTCATTTTTTCTCTGGATGGCCACCTACCTGCTCTCCTCTGTTTGGAAAAACTTTTGTTGACTGCCACATAACAGGCACTAATCTTTTCATTATTCTGGAGGGTCCACCACCTGCCTCCTCTGTTTGAAGACTTTTTGGACTGCCACATACAGGCACTCAATCTATTTCAATTGCTTCTGGAGGGACACCTACCTGCTTCCCTCTGGCTTGAAAACTTTTTTGGACTGCACCTAACAGGCACTATCCAAATTAACTTGTCTCCATCAGCACCTCCACACGTTGTCTCCATTGCTACCTCCAAAAGTCGTCCATCATAGCTGCCTCCATACATCGTCCCCTTATCAAACGAGGTGTGTCGCAGAAATTTTGGGTTGTTTTATGGATTCCCCAATCAAAGTTGTTCACTTTGCGCACCCCCTGCTTGTTATCCACAAAATATCTGGCACACCCCTTTTATCATTTACCATGTATTTTCAACGCGCTTCTTGCGCATCTGTTTACATTCCCCTCACCACCCCATATCCCTAAACGTATAAAACGCTACACACTTGATCTTATACAAATGTTCTCTTAGAAGTGCTTTGTTGGGGAGTAGCCTAGAGACAGGGGCTTGGATTGGCGAAAGCTCGCCTGGCAGCGGAGCGCCAGCTCCATGCCATCCATGCGCTTCTTGCGCATCTGTTTACATTCCCCTCACCCGCCATATCCCAAACTTATAAGAAGGCGTGCCTACTACCTTGATCTTATACAGGAAGGTTCTTAGAATTCTGTTTGGGGAGTAGCCTAGAGACAGGGGCTTTGGATTGGCGAAAGCTTCCCCTGCAAGCGGGCGCCAAGCCCATAATGCGCAATCATGCGCTTCTTGCGCATCTGTTTATCAATTCCCCTCACCCGCCATATCCCAAACGTATTAAGAACGCACACACTTATCTTATACAAAAGGTTCTTAGAATGCTGTTGGGGAGAGCCTATAGACAGGGGCTTGGATTGGCGCAAGCTCGCCTGGCAGCGGAGCGCCAGCTCCATGCGCATCATGCGCTTCTTGCGCATCTTTTACATTCCCCCTCAACGCCCCCCGCCATATCCCCAAACTATAAGAACGCTACTTACACTTAACTTTGGTGCAGGCTTGTACCGAGTCTGACCCGGGGCTGGTCTTACTGCAACGCAGAGGATGCTGGCCTACCCGGTCAGGTCTCAAAGGCCTACTATAACCTCCTCCTCCTCCACCCCCTCCACCTCCATCCTCCCTCCGAATTACATCCGTGGCCATGGCGCCATCAGTCTTTAGCTCTAGGCACAGCAGCAGTGCCGTCGCTAAGGCACAGCAGCGTGCTCAGACTGCGACCTAGGCGTCAAAGGCACACCGCCCAGAGCTATTACTAGGCTTCCCATCAAACTTGTTACTTTGTCGCCACCCTGCTGTGATCCACAAAATATACTGCAGCTTTTATCATTTACCGATATTATTTCAGCGCGCTTTCTTGCGCATCTTTTTACATTCCCCTCCCCTCCATATCCCAAATCTTATAAGAATGCTACTCGACACGTTGATCTTATACCAAAGATTCTTATCTGTTTGGTGGGGAAGTAGCCTGAGACGGGGCCTTGGATTGGCGAAGCTCGCCTGGCAGCGGAGCGCAGTCCATGCCAAGATCCACTAACATATTTTTAACTGCGCACCTTAATCTTCTACTAGTTCCTGCCTCCATATATGTCCCCCTTATCACCGATAGCTGTGTCAGGCAGAAGTTTTGGTTGTTTTCATGGCTTCCATGTTAACTTGGTCCGGCCACCCTGCGGTGTAATCCACAAAATATACTGTGCAAACTTTTATCCATGTAACCGATATTATTTGAGCGCTTCTTGCTCACCTCCTTTGGTTCCCTCTCGCACCCCTTGGTTTGAGCTTAGTTCCATTAGGGTATGTTCGCCATGTCCACTCTCTAGCCTGCAGCGCTGGCCCGTGCCTCTGCATTCCGTCCCCTATAGTGTCTGGTCAATTATTGGATGTTTTAGATGCTATCTTGCTTCATTCTGTCATCTCACTCTGTCATGGCCATGCTGTTGCCCATAATTTTGGCATAATGTTGTGATTACCAGCCTCAGAGGCATCCTGCAATGCTGCCCTCTGCCCCTGCTGTTTCCTGTCCATTCCGTGGTGTTTCCATCCTTTCTGAGGTCCCAGGTTGTTTGGCCAAGCTCCCTTGCAGAGCCTTGGTCCCCTTGAAAATGCTCGATCTCCATTGACTTCAATGGGCTCGTTATTCGTACCTAGCACTCGAGCATCGGGAAAAGTTCGTCTCGAATACGAGTACCCGACATTTTAGTGCTCGCTCATCCTCTAAAGTCCTGCTTTCTTTTCTTTAGCATTAGGTATTGGGAATCTCCTAACTAAACTATATAATCTGCCTCTCGACAAAGACCTGCTGCGCGGTTGAAATGCCGCGTCAGGGTTGCACGCCAGGTAATTATCTCGTCCTACTTCGGTCACATTAGCTTATCTTGCCATTTCGCCATTTATATTTTTTCCCACTGTGTGGGCTTGTGCTTCCTTTGACTTATTTTTCTACTTGTGTATATGCTGTGTTATTTCATGTCTGGCCACATTAATATTTCCTTTACTACTCCTATTATTTCTCTTATCCGTATTTATTGAGGACTCTATTACCCTGCGTGGGCATTAGTGTCTCTACCTGAGATGTATTTTATTTTTATATATTATTTTTATATACTTTTTATTTGTAATAAAGATGACTATTTTTTTCGTAATTTTTTTGAAGGCTTGGTTCTTTTTTCCTTTTTTTTTAAGTATTTTCTATAATTCTTAAGAGACGCTTTCCCCTGGCTTATCTGATACACTTACTGTCCACTTGACTTCATTAATTATTACTGTATGGCCTTTTTTTATTTGCTTATGTAATCTTGCCCTGAGGACTTTTGGACGGAATACTGGGCACATTTACTACAGGGTTCACCTTTTGTCGGCCTTGCCCGTTTCCTCATGGCGAAACTGCTTGGCATGGGTATTTAAGAAAGTGTTTTGCACTGGGATTGTGTTGAATGCAACTCTTTCGTGGTGCAGCTATGCTGTCCTTCCATGTGACACAAATTAGGGTGTGGTGCCGTCGGACGGTCTGACTGATTAGGACTGCCGCCCGTATTTCACTTTTTGTCAAATTTGTTTTTGCAACACCCGATGTTAAAGATGCACCAAAAAAGATGTCACTCTGTCTGAACATTGTGTGGGAAAGCGACTGGATTCATGAATTTCTGGCCGCCCGAGTCTTTAGTAATCGCACAAATAACTCAGCATGATATGACAAGTCTTTTTTAGTTAACTGTCTGGATTTGTTAAGTACATGGTCCCCACTATGTGCTACCATGGTAATAATGCTGAATGCTACCCCTTAAACATATAGGACCTTTATGTTTTCCAAATATGAGATGTCATCAAACACCTAATAATCTATAATTTGTGTATCATAATTTTAAGAAGTACTAAATTTTTGTCAAATAATTGCATCAGTTTTTTCTCCCAAAATGGGTTTTGGTTTTGCTGGAACAATGGGTACTCAAGAGATTATATATCCATGAAGCTTGTAATGTAACGGAAAGCGATTCTGCTGTGTTGAAGCGCGGATCCCAACATGGTCTCTCCTTTTGGGTGAGTGTATCCTGTTTCCCTGCAGATGTTCTTCTCTATTGCAGACATCATCAGCTGAAATAAGTCACACACAATAAAGTACCACATATCTGCTGCGACATTGCGCACAGTATGGAGATTTGTGGATAACAGAGGTGCTACATTTGTTTTTGTGATGTCCATTAGCATTTTTCATACTGGGCCTTTACTGTCCATGTACAAACAGCACATACAGGCACTCAATCTATTCCATTTTTATGGAGGGCCACCTACCTGCTCCTCTGGCTTGAAAACTTTTTTGGACTGCCACATACAGGCACTCAATCTATTCTTTTTGCTGGAGGCACACTACATGTCTTTCTCTCGGGTGTTGAAAACTTTTTGGGACTGCCACATCCAGGCACTATATCTGATTTTTTTTACTGGAGGCCCACTACTGCTCCTCTGGTTTGATAGACTCTTTTGGACTGCCACATACAGGCACTAAATCTTTTCTATTTTTCTGGAGGGGCCATCCTACTGCTCTCTGGCTTTGAACACTTTTTTGGCTTGCCCCCGTACACGGCATATATCCAAATAAATTGTCTCCATATGCAGCTCTCCAAACGTTGTGTAGCTCCATTGTACTTATGAAGTCGATCATATAGTGTCCCCATACATCGCTGCCTCTATCAAACGACTGGAGTGTGTCAGGCAGAAATTTTGGATGTTGCATGGATTCACATCAAAGTTGTAACTTTGCCGCCACCCTGCTGTGTTATCTACAAAATATACTGGAAACTTTTATCAGTTCCAATATTATTCAGCGCTTCTGCGCATCTGTTTACATTTTCCCTCACCCGCCCTATCCTAAACTTTAGAAGCTACTACACTTGTTATTTATAAAAAAGGTTCTCTTAGAAGGGCTGTTTGGGGGAGTAGCCTAGAGACAGGGGCTTGGATTGGCGAAAGCTCGCCTGGAGCCGAGCGCCAGCTCCAGCGCATCCATGCGTTCTTGGCATCTGTTTACATTCCCTCACCCGCCATATCCCAAACTTATAAGAACGCACCACACTTGATTCTATACAAAAGGTTCTTAGAAGTGCTTTGGGAGTAGCCTAGAGACAGGGGCTTGGATTGGCGAAGCATCGCACGGCAGGGAGAGCCAGCTCATGCGCATTCATTGCACGCATTGCTCTTGCTGCTATTTTCTCCCTCACCCGCCATATCCCCAAACTTATAAGAACGACTACACTTGATCTATAACCAAAAGTTCTTAGAAAAGTGCTGATTTGGGGAGTGCCTAGAGACAGGGGGCTTGGATTGGCGAAAGCGCCTGGCAGCGGAGCGCCGCTCCATGGCATCATGCGCTTTCTTGCGCATCTGTTTACATTCCCCTCACCGCACATATCCCAAACTATAGAACAGCACTTACACTTAACTTGGTGCAGGACCTGGGACGGGTCACACACTGACCCTAGGGGCGTGGTCATAGTTGCCACGCAGGGGCTCATTAGCGGCCCACATCGGCCTTATTCTACCCTTCCATCTACAACTAATACTGCTCCTCCTATCCCCTGCCCCCTACATTCTTCTATTACCATCCGTGGCCTGTGCGCCATCAGTCGGTAGCTCTAGGACCGCAGCAGTAGCCGCGCTAAGCGAGCAGCAGGCGGTGACTCAAAAATGCTGAGCCTAGGCGATAAAAAGGAACCGCCCCCCAAGAGTATTACAGGGCATTCCACTCAACTTGTGTAAACGTTGTCGCCACACCCTCTGTGTGTAATCCACAAAATATACTGGGAACTTTTTTCATTTACCGAATATTCATGCGCTTCTTGCGCTCTGTTTACATTACCCCACATCAAGCAATCTTACCACTTATGAATGATATATACAACCTGATCTTATACAAAAAGATTTTAGAAGTGCTGTTTGGGGAGTAGCTAGAGACAGAGGGCTTGGATTGGCGACAAGTCGCCTGGCAGCGGAGCGCCAGCTCCATGCCAAGATAAACAACATAGTTTTAACTGCAGCACCTTATCTTCTACTATGTTCACTGCCTCCATATATGGTCCCCTTATCAAGACGGGCTGTGTCGCGAGGAATTTTGGGGTTTTCGCAGCTGTTCCATGTTAACTTTGTCGCCACCCCGCCTGTGTAATCCAAACAATATACTGGCAAACTTTTATCATGTGACGTATTATTGAGCGCTTCTTGTCACCTCCTTTGGTTACTCTCTGCCACCATTGGTTTGAAGCCTGAGTCCATTAGGGTATGTCGCCATGCCCATCTCTAGCATGCTAGCGCTGCCGCCTGCCTTGATGCCGTCCCCTATAGTGTAGGGTCAATTATTGGATGATTAGACTATCTTGCTTCATTCTGTCACTTTGTATGGCCGCTGCTTGGCCATAATTTGGCATAATGGTGTGATTAAGCCGCCTCAGAGGCACATGCATGCTGCCCCTGCTGTTTCTGTCCATTTCCGTGGTGTTTCCATCCTTTTCTGAGGTGTCCCAGGTGTTTGGCCCAAGTCTCCTGTGCAGAGCCTTGGTCCCCTTGATGAAAAATGCTCGAGTCCCATTGACTTCAATGGGGCTCGTTATTCGAGACGAGCACTCGAGCATCGGGAAAAGTTCGTCTCGAATAACGAGTACCCGAGCATTTTAGTGCTCGCTCATCTCTAAAGTCCTGCTTTCTTTTCTTTAGCATTAGGTATTGGGAATCTCCTAACTAAACTATATAATCTTCCCTCGACAAAGACCTGCTGCGGTTGAAATGCGCGTCAGGGTTGCACGCCAGGTAATAGCTCGTCCTACTTCTTGTCACATTAGCTTTATCTTTGCCATTTCGCCATTTATATTTTTTCACCACTGTGTGTGCTTGTGCTTCTGTGACTTATTTTGCTACTTGTGTATATGCTGTGGTTATTTCAGTGTCTGGCCACATTATATTTTCCTTTACTACTCCTATTATTTCTCTTATACCTTATTTATTGAGGACCTATTACCTGGCGTGCATTATGTGTCTCTACCTGAGATGTATTTATTTTTATATATTATTTTTATATACTTTTATTTGTAATAAAGATTACTATTTTTCGTAATTTTTTGAAGGCTTGGTTCTTTTTTCCTTTTTTTTTAGTATTTTCTATAATTCTTTAAGAGACTCTTTCCTGGCTTATCTGATACACTTTACTGTCACTTGACTTATTTAATCTATTACTGTATGGCCTTTTTTATTTGCTTTATGTAATCTTGCCTGAGGAACTTTGGACTGAGATACTGGGGCACATTTACTAAGGGTTGCACTTTTGTCGGACCTTGCACGTTCCTCATGGCTAAAACGGCTTGCATGGGTATTTAAGAAGTGTTTGCACTGGGATTGTGTTGAATGCAACTCTTTCGTGGCGCAGCTATGCTGTCTTCCATGTGACACAAATTAGGGGGTGTGCCGTCGGACGGTCTGACTGATTAGGACTGAGCGCCGTATTTAACTGTCAAATTGTGTTGCACACCCTATGTTAAAGATGCACCACAAAAAAGATGGTCAACTCTGTCGGAACATTGTGGGGAAGCGACGGATTCATGATTTCTGGCGCACGATCTTAGTGAATCGCCACACGCAGCATTATAGGACAAGTCTTTTTTAGTGAACTGTCTGGATTTGTAAGTAAATGTGCCCCACTATGTGCTAACCAGTGGTAATAATGCTGAATGCTACCCTTAAAACATATAGGACCTGTATGTTTCCAAATATGAGATGTCATCAAACACGTCTAATAATCTATAATATTTGTGTATCATATTTTAAGAAGTACTAAATTTTGTCAAATATTGCATCAGTTTCTCCCAAATGGGTTTGTGTTTTGCTGGAACATGGGTACTCAAGCAGATATATATCACATGAAGCTGTAATGTAACTGGAAAGCTATTCTTGCTGTGTTAGAGCTCAAAATGCTGCATGTTGAAGTTTCCAGGCAGATTTTCTTCTCTATTGCAGAAAATCAATCAGCTGAAATAAGTGCACACAGCATAAAAGTAACACATATCTGCTGCAGACATGGCGCACCTATGGAGGATTTGTGGATAACAGAGGTGCTACATTTGTTTGTGATGTCCATTATGCATTTTTCATACTGGGCTTTACTGTCACATTACAAACAGAATAAACATTTCACTATCTAAGCTGGTAAAGCATAGTGCACAGGGCTAGTGCTTATCAAAGACAACAATAGTATGGCAAGAGGGTGATAATAACAGCAAGTGCTCTATGTGATCAATACAGAAGAGAAATCAACAACACACGGCATGTCAATAAAGCTTTACTGGCATCAAAGGCAATCATTTAATAATAAATTAAAAAGGCACATTGAGGGGGCAAGATGGTACGGGGGTCAAAGTGAACTGGAGGAATCAATGCAGTTAACCCAGAGCAGTAATAGCAAGAAACAATAAAATAAACAACAAAAGTACCATATACAATGTTCAGGGAAAAGCCAAAGCAAATGAAATGTTAAAAGACTCTAAGGGAGAAAAAAAGCTCCGTCTTGATGATTAAATAATGTGGATGTTTTCCCATCTTCTGGCCTCCTCGGGAACAGCTCATAAAGAAGGACAACACTTCACAACAGGCACTTTGGTATTAGATGGAGGCTGATATTGAGGGATGAAGCAATGACAGAGGACTTAGGGCTTAGAGCCGGGATTTCCGGGGACTGCAGGGATATATTACATAAAATGAGCTCATGATATTGCTTGATGGTAAACATCTCAAACAGCGGAACTAAACAAACACAGGAGCAAGCGCTATCCATATTGGTAACTTAATATGGAATTACAGGACACTGACTGGACTACTCATAGTGGGGGGCAAGGAATCTACCGAAATCACAGAGGAGCTTAAAATGTCTTTTTCCACGTACTGAAAGATTTCTCTTCAGCTATAACTAATGCGTTCAACACATTTAACAGCTAAATGCACAGATGTAGCATAGCTAAGCTTGTCAATGGATATTTTAGTTTCTGCACCACAGATGCTTCTAGCGTAAAGATAATTAGGATTACCTACCTTTATTGGAAAACCACAGACAGCACATTGGGATGTTACTATCCAGCCATTCCTTCCTAATTAGAACAGTCTGGATGTTAATATGATTTTCTTATTTGTCATATTTTACAATTGTATGTTGTTATGAGTTATCATCACAGAGATGATCATCTTCGCCTGGGTCCCCATGACAACAATTCGTGCTCAGTGATATCATAGTGACCTTTAAAGGGGTTGTTCCAGCAAATAATTGATATTGTTTGTGTAATGAAATGTTATACAATTTTCTAATATACTTTTTAAATTCCTCACTGTTTTCCCAATCTAGGCTTGCCATCATTCAACAGGAAGTTGCGGGCTCATGCTGACGAATGTGAATTTTAGACTTGTACTAGTCGTTATTTCAACAACAGGCGCATGCTCCCCATTCACTCCCATGCTCCCCATAAAATAACTCCCTCATGGTTATTTTATATGAACCCCCTCTTACCTTATGGATTCATTAGATACAGTCCCCCTCACCCCCATGGATTCCTTATGTACAGCTTTATCTGCCCCCCCCCTCCCAGCAGATCTGGGCCACGGCACTTGCCCAGGTATGCCCAGTGCTGGTGCCAAGTTTGCACCAGTTTTCTGGCAGACTTTGCACATTCTTTTATGTTCAAATTGCCTGCAATTGTATTGTAGAAGTGTCCACGATATATATGTGTCGCATGCGACCCTTTTGTGTGGCGGCTGCACCAGAAATCATGAATCTGGCGCTATCTGCACACTACAAAGGCAAACTGCACATAGTAAATGTGCCCCATTGGCCCACATTTACTAAAAACAGGGCAAACTGCACTATGTGCAGTTTGCCTGTGTAATGTGCAGAGGGCACCAGATTCATGATTTCTGGTGCACATTCTTCATGAACCTGGCAATTCTGTCATTCTTTGCATGATAAATGTGGCACATGTTCCGACTGAGCACTCAGACACTTCTTAAATACATGTGCATGCAGACAGAAAACTGGAGCAGGGGTTTTAGTAAATCTGGGCCTATGTGTTTTGAAACACAATGCAAAGGCTGTTTGGAGGAGATTTGCATTAACAATTTTAACGCAGTCCAATTATGCAAATCTCCTCCCCACAGCATTTTAATACACAATGTACCGTATATTCCGGCGTATAAGACGACTTTTGAAGACAGAAAAATCTTCTGTCTTCTCTGGGGTCGTCTTATACGCCGGTAATCCCGACCGCCCGCCGTGTATTCACGGCGGCAGTCGGGTCGCGCTGCATGGAGAGGGCTCACGGGCTGAGCCCTCTCCAAAGCCGGTAAGTCTTTGCTGCATATTGCAGCAAAGGTTTACCGGTAACACCCTCGATCGGTGCTAGCACCGATCGCGGGTGTTTTCACAGTGTCGGCAGCCTCAAACAGTGGCGTACCGATCGCGGTACCGAGGCCCGCACCTGACCCCTGTGCTGCGCTGATAACTCGGCGCAGCACAGAGGGCAGATGTTTTGAATTGCCTTTGAATGGCCTTTCCCTTACAGCACACGGACTGTTCTGCATCTGGTCCGTGCGCTGGATCAGGAGGGCCCGGAGCTGTCACAATTTAAAATTTGAAAGGGCCCCCGATCCGCCCCTGTCCGACCCACCTTCCCACCCACCTCATCCATCGACGCCGGCACAGGCTTAATGACGCGCCTGCCTGCGCCGGGTCTGCTGAAGTCTATGACCCGGCACCTGACCTGGCAGACGCGTCATCAGCCGTCGCCTGCGCCGATCTTTAGAAGAGAGAGAGGGCGCGAAGAGGAGCGGAATAACTAGGTAAGTTTTATTTTTCATTTTGCTTAAATCTATGGGGCCCTGTTTCTATTTGGGGGGGGGGGAGGCATAGGTGAAAGTTAGGAAATGGCTATTTGGGGGGGGATATTACCTATGGGGGACATTAATCATGGCTACTAGTGGGGGGGACATTAATCATGGCTACTGCTAGGGGGGACATTAATCACGGCTACTGCTGGGTGTGGGGACATTAATTATGGCTACTGGTGAGGGGGGGACATTAATTCTGGATACTGGTGAGGAGGGGACATTAATTATGGCTACTGGTGGGTGGGGGCATTAATTATGGCTACTGGTAGATGGGGGACATTAATTATGGCTACTGGTGAGGGGGGAACATTAATTATGGCTACTGGTGAGGAGGTGTTCAATGTTTTAATGCATACCGATGGTAATGTTGTTGTTGTATGCCTTATGTTTATGAGTGACAGTTTTCCTGCTATATACCTGCATGTCATAAGAATTTAAATTAAAAAAAGGACCATGTTTTTTTTTTTAATTTTTACCGCTGTTTTGTATGCGTTGGAAAAGGGGTAGTCTTATACGGCGAATATATCTTAAACTCTATATTTTAAACAGGAAAGTAGGGGGGTCGTCTTATACACCAGGTCGTCTTATACGCCGGAATATACGGTAAATGTCATGTGTGAAAACTGGAGCTGCTCTGTTTTAACCATTTCATTACCAGGCAATTTTCCAGTTTTGCATTTCCATTTTTTACTTTCCTTTTCCCACAAGCCATATCTTTTTTATTTTTCCATTTATAGAAACATAAGAGGGCCTGTTATCTGAGGGACAAATTGTATTTTATAGTGGCATCATTTTATATTCATTCATTCATTTTACAGGGAAGCTGGAAAAAAAGTCCAAATGTGGTAGAATTGCCAAAAAAACACAGGTGCACTATATTTCTACGGACTTCGTTTTTACATCTTTTTCTGTGTACTCAAAATAACACCTTACCATTATTCATTGGATAAGTACGATCACAGTGCATATAGGTTTTATTATGTTTCAATGCAAAAAAAATAAAAAATCTTTTGTGGAAAAAAAAATCTTATTTTTGCCATATTCTGACAGCGATATTTTTTCATACTGTAGTGTATGGGGCTGTGTAAGGTGTCATTTTTTGCACTACATGCTGACATTGATACCATTTTGGGAACTGTACGGCCTTTTGTTCACTTTTTATTTAAAGGGAACCTGTCTCCAGGAGACCCATTTTTAGCACTCCCCCAGTCCCCACAGAGCATGGTACATACACTGCCAAAGTGTTTTTGTATTAAAAATTGGTTTTACAGAAAAAAGATATGTTATATTGTACCCTTCATTAGCATGTGCTGTGTGACTAGGCAGTTGCCTTTTGGGAGGGTCAGGAAAGGAGCAGTTCCCCCCCACCCTTGGGGAACAGCTTCTCTATGTGACCTTTTCAAATATATGAAAACACCCATCACTTGGCTTAGCGACGCCCGCTGCTCCTCTACAGCCAATCCCGAGGGTGGGGAGTTATTCATATATTTGAAAAGGTCACATGTTTCCCAAGGGTGGGGGGGAACT
Source organism: Engystomops pustulosus (assembly GCA_019512145.1). Lineage (NCBI taxonomy): Eukaryota > Metazoa > Chordata > Amphibia > Anura > Leptodactylidae > Engystomops > Engystomops pustulosus. The sequence goes on from CM033646.1 coordinate 111,939,078, forward strand.
GCTCCTTTCCAGCCCCTCCTATTGGGCAACTGCCTAGTCACACAGCAGATGCTAATGAAAGGTACAATATAACATATCTTTTTTTCTATAAAACCAATTTTTTTATACATAAACACTTTGGCAGTGTATGTACTATGCTCTGTGGGGACTGGGGGAGTGCTAAAAATGTCTCTCCTGGTGACAGGTTCCCTTTAAATTTTCATGTGTTGCAAAATGACAAAAAAGTGGCGATTTGGGTATTTGGGCTCCATTTTCCGTTACGGGCTTCACCGTCAGGAATAATAGTTTTTATATTTTGATAGATTGGACATTTTGTGATACCTAACATGTTTATTATTTTACTTATTTATTTTGTTCTAGGGAAAGGGGGGTGATTTGAATTTTAGATTTTTTTATAATTTTTAAACTATTTACACTTTTTTTACTATTATTTCAGGCCCCCTAGGGTAATTTAACCCTGGAGTGTCTGATCACTCATACAATATACTGCAATACAATTGTTCTGTATTATACTGGTTCTGTATTACAGTCTGTCTCTGGGGAGCTCTAGGCTGATAATTATTCACACTGGAAGAGGGAGCTGAATTCACGCATCATGCACAATAGATCTCCAACGTGATCTCCGTTTTGGAGAGGGCAGTGACTTTACGTAGGAGGTGTGAATAGTTAGCAGCCTGGAGCACTGGACATCTTGTTCCCACACTCCAGGCTGCTAACTATAAGTCTTTTTTCAGGTGACCCTGGTGTGTCAACATTAAAGAAGACTAGTGCCGGGATTGAGATGAAGAGGAGCGCAGGTGAGTATGTTTAGCATGTTTTTTGTTATTCGCAGTGGCAGTTTTCCTTTATGAGTTTACCGACATTCTCAATTTGGCGCAGGATTTGTTTGTGACACTTTTTCTCCGCTTCTGCTTTCTCAGCACCTTTTTTGGCATAATTTTTGGGCAATCTTACTAACCGAAAGTAAGTCTGCTAACTTCAAATGCCCTTCCTACATGGGAGTGTAATTTCTGAAGCTCATCTTTTCTTCTTACATTGCGCCAATAAAATCAAAGTACAAATGACAATGGAATCACAGTCCAGAACAGTGCTAAAGTTGGGTGCCAGAAAACAGACCAAAATAGATTATTTATTTACATTGGCAGTAACTGTGATGCGTATAATAATTATCGGCATCACAAGTCGCCTCCTTCTGTTAATTGTCCAATTCTCCCCGCATTTCCCCATTATTGTGTATTTCTGCTACTCTTGCCTGCAGGGATTATTGATCCTAGCAACCTCACTTTCTGTGGCTACAACTTCAGCAATATAATGCTGGTGGCAATGTTTTAATGATTGAATTGATTGATTATGCCTGGAATGCAGGCACGGTGCATGGTTTTTAGTGACTGATTGATTAGGCCTGTCATTCAACCTGCTTTAGCTCCTGCTTACTTTCCATGGAAATATTTTGCTGAAGTTGGACTTCTAGTGGATTTTTCATTATTGAATGTAATCTGATCTGCATTTTATCTATGGTATGACGTAGATAGACTTGGACAGAGAATTCAATCTACCGTATATACTCGAGTATAAGCCGACCCGAGTATAAGCCGAGACCCATAATTTTACCATCAAAAACTAGGAAAACCTATTGACTCGAGTATAAGCCGAGGTAGGGAAATGCATTGGTCACAGACACCCCCCAGTATGTAGCCAGCCTGCCCCCAGTAGTATACAGCACTGCCCCAGTAGTATACAGCACAGCCCCCAGTAGTATACAGCACAGCCCAGCCTGCCCCCAGTAGTATACAGCTTGCCCACAGTAGTATACAGCCTGCCCAGCGTTAAAAAAAACAATAAACTTATATACTCACCCTCCGGTGGCCCCGACGTGCAGCACTGCTCCCCCGATGTCTGCACGGGTCCTCTTCTGGCTTCCGCGACCGTCTTCTTGCTTCTCGAACTTCGTACTGGCGACCGTCACGAAGTTAGTGAAGCAAGAAGACGGGCGTGGATGCCAGAAGAGGACCCGCACGGACATCGGGGGAGCAGCGCTGCACGTCGGGGACACCGGAGGGTGAGTATATAAGTTTATTATTTTTAAAATATTTTTTAAGTATATATATTAAGTATTGACTCGTTTATAAGCCGAGGGGACATTTTTCAGCACATTTTTTGTGCTGAAAAACTCGGCTTATACATGAGTATATACGGTATTACCGAATCTTCTTTGGATTCCCGCACATAGCGTGTCACTCATGTAAATGTTTTGCAAAATGTGCAGGGAAAATTAGTGGCTGGGTTAGATAAATGCATCAAGCTCACTGTGCGGTTCCCACACATATAGCATCAGTAAGACACACTGTGCTGCACCTATAGACAGTATTAGAAAGAGAAACTGTGCAGTACTTATATAAAAAGGATAAGTTTTAGTTGCAATATGGGGATAAAATTTCTTCCATATATTCCATCGTACTGCTACTCGTTATCCCAGCAGGTTAGACACTGGTGATTGGCTAACGTAATGCACTTACTTCTCATATTGCTCGGATCCTAATGTGCTGTGCGAACAAACACAGGAAATAACTGTTTAGATACATTTTGGAAATGGTCAACAGAAAATGCAAATGTAAAAAAAAAAAAAAAAAAACTGCAAAAAAACCTCCCGTCTTTATTCATTTATGGAGGAATTCCCAGAGCTCCAGGTATCTATTTGCAGTCTCTTTTGCTATTAATTAATACACTCATATCCCATGTAATTTTAGTGAATTTTCTGCTTTGGCTTTAGTTGTGCATATTTAACATTAGCACTTATCTATTATCCCGCCAAGGCCCTTTTTTCGTTTTTACGTTTTCAATTTTCACTCCCCACCTTCAAAAATTTGTAACTTTTTTTTATTTTTCCATGTACAGAGCCGTGTGATGGCTTGTTTTCTGCGAAACAAATTGCACTTCATATTGATAGTATTTAATATTCCATGCCATGTACTGGGAAGCGGAAAAAAAAATCCAAATGCAGTGAAATTGGTGAAAAGACGCATTTGCGTCTTTTTTTGTGGGGTTGGATTTTACGGATTTTACTGTGCTCCTCAAATGACATGTCTGCTTTATTCTTTGGGTTGGTATGATCACACAGATAACAAATTTGTATAGGTTTTATAATGTTTTCATACATTTACAAGAATTAAAACCTCCTGTACAAAATTATTCTTCTTTTATTTTGTCTTCTGGCGCTAATAACTTTTTCATGCATACTGGTGTACGGAGCTGTGGGTGGTGTCATTTTTTGCAACTTCTGATGCTATCATTTTTAGGACTGTACTACCTTATATTTAGCAAAATGGCAAAAAAGTGCCATTTTTCACTTTTGCTATTTTCCGTTACGAGGTTAAATGCAGTGAAAAACCTTTATTATATTTTGATAGATCTGGCAATACCTAATACTGTTTATTTATATTTTTAGGGAAAGGGATTAGAATTTTTTAGTTTTTTTAATGTAATTTTTTTTGGTAAATTTTTCATTTTTATTTTACTATTTTTCAGACCTGCAGAACTGCATGATCTACACCAAGATGGCAGCGCATTTTTTTAAGGCCACCGGTAGCTTTGCCAACACCAATCACGGGTGTTACCGGTAAGTGTTTGCTGCAATATGCAGCAAAGACTTACTGGCTATGGCAAGGGCTCAGCCTGTGACAGCCCGACGTGTGAGATCCTATTAAATCACATGCTGGGAAGGGGTTAAAAAGTCGCAAAAAATGTGCAATATTTTGCACAAAATCTATGCCTGCCCCTGACCAGGCATAGAAATTAGCTGGGGGATTGTTTACCGACTTTTGGAGACTTTTTGCAATATTTGTTTTAAAAAGTCACAAATTCACTACAGACCATACGTCACATGTATCAATAAAGCAAAACTGTTAAGATACATCTGCGCACCAGACAAGCAAAGAAAAGTCTCAAACAGACAGAAAAAGCCAGACTTGTGATACATTGTGTATCTGCACTATTGATATTTATTAAAAGTTTAGATAATGTTAAAAAATATATATATAATATAGGCTTCCAAGGAAACATAACCAAAATAAATATCTTTTGTGGGGAGTACTCTGATTTAAGTGTAGAGTCTTGATTTTGCTGGTTATTACCAAATGATCCACAAAGGGTTGTGAAGATTTTTCTGGTTAGCCCATCTACTGAGGTTAGAGTCCTCATTAGTAGCATTACTATACAGATTAAGATCATAATAATATGTATAAATAAATGTTAACTCCTAAAAAATGCTCATTGCGAATATCAATATAATTTTCAGAGAAATTCCAAGATTTTAAAGATATAAAGGATAAATGAGTTTAAAAAATAAAACAAAATCCACAATCAATAAAACCATCCAGACAGCTGAAATTATAAACAAGTATCTTATGTCGGCCCCCTGTGTTTGTCATGGAGACAGGAACCTGCACAAAGATGTATTGCTGCAGGATAAAAGTAATGAATGCTTGATCTAGAGGGAGCTTCATTACAAGTGCACAGCCACAAACTTTTTCTCTTTTGTATACTCCTAAGAGCTGCTATTTAAAACTGAAAACTTTAGTGTTTTTGTCAGTTCTCACAAATTGCTCTGAATGTGGATCAGTTTTCAGGCTTCTGTGCTTGAAATCCACACCCTAGGCTGGCTTGAAGCTACCCTTTCAGGATATTTCTTTAGGGAAAGCTTGGTGTGACTTTGAGCTTCTTTTGTGTACAGATGTGGCTTGAGTGATAAACGGCTGCACCAGTCAGTGCTGGGGGCAGTGTCCATTACTCCCTTTATACTCTGCCCAGTTGCTTCAGTGCTGGTTATTCAGTCTTCTCTTTGCTATCTAGTGCTATTGTTTATTTGTTATTTCTGTATTTGACTTAATTTTTTTCCTTCAGGAAAAAGTTAGAGGCTAGTTTTCCACATTAGGCCCCAGTCATATGGTAATGACGCCCAGAGGGTAGGATTCATCATGTCACTCCTGCATGGTAGCCCTCGTGTATAAGCCTTTTATTTAGCCCCTGATGCTTCAGAGATGTACTTAGTAATTATTTTTCAGCTTTGGGATTGTTATATGAGGAACCTGACAAAACCAGTTTTACGGCAGGGAAAACATGCAGCAGAAGATTATCAGAAGATGCTTTGAGTTCAGGAGATGGTCCCTTCCAAGCAGATGGAATGATAGGGTTTAAAGATACCAATTTAAATTGTACTTTAGGCATGAACTTAAGATCTTAGAACATGTCATTGGTAGTCAGAGTAGACATATATTATAGAGAATATAAGCATGAACATGAGTCTGTTTTACTTGTTTCTTCTTTTCTGCCTTCTTCCATTGTCTCACCTCCTCTATCTAAAGAGACACTGCAAAATACCTTCCAACCCATGCAAATAGAAGTGGATGAGTATGTGCAGATTGGGAGTTATGTCATCTCAGCAATGCAGAAGAACATCCTGTGCTTCTACTGTGGGAACTTTGGTATTTCATCCAGTATTGTCCTATCAGACCTCTGGTGAAGAAGTATCAGCATCTAGGTGATAATCAAGGAGGTCACTTAGGTGGCCAGGTATTTCACAAACCTCAGATGAGGTCACTTGCTTTTGGTTGCTTGACTGAGAATAAGATGTCTGACAAGGCCATTGTTGACTGTGGGACCAAGAACATCATGACCATCAGTCTTAAATATTGTGGTTTGCAAAACCCTTAACCTGTGTCTGCTTTGCGTCCTAGGGTTGATATGGAGAAATATGTTGCAGCATGTAATGATTATACTAAGGCTAAGGTTTCCAGAGAATGTCATGTGGAATCATCTGGTCCCCTATCTGTTCAGTCCAAGCCATGGACACCTTTATCTGTGCATTTTGTCATGAATTTGCCTCCTTCTCAGAGAATTACAGTAATTTGGTAGGTTGTTGACCTCATATCTAAAATTTGTCATTTATTTCTGCTAGGGAAGTTGCCTAATGCCAAGGAATTTGTTTGTTGTCATTGTTCTTAAAGTCTATGTGGTACCCGAGTCTGTTATTTTGGATCAACGAGTACAATTTGCATCTGAGTTTCTGAAGTGAGTTCTGTAAGAAGTTGGGGATACAGCCGACTGACTTGCATCCAGCCTCATTGGTTACACAGTGCTGCCTTGGACTTACATACTTCTTTCCCATTTTTCTGCAGCTATGGTTTTGCTCCCCATTTTTCTTGTGTGCCAACTGATCCATCCAGTAACATGCAGGCAGATGCCATTGTGTCCAGCCTATGTTCTGTTTGGGGACAAGTCCCACTATCAAAAAGACCCAATAGTTTATTTGTACTTGAGTGGATAAAGAATCTTTAGGTAAAGGTTCATTGGCCCCTTATGAAAGGGGGGGATACTGTCAGAACTTGCAAATTGCTCTGATTGAGGATCAGATTTCAGACTTATGTACTTGAAAACAGCATCCTAGGCTGCTTTGATTGACAGCACCCTCGAAGGGTGCATTCACAAATCACATTTCCGCATGCATTTTCAAGCACATCACAACAGCTGAGAAGAGGAAATTTTACTGATTACATTGCATTAACATTGTGTTTACAAAATGCATGCGTAAACGCAATGTTAACAGTTATGTATGCAGGCAAATCTTCTCTTCTCAGCTGTTGTGACGCATTTAAAAACACATGTGTTAACGCCACCTATGAATGCACCCTTAAGGAATCTGGGTGTGAGTTTGAGCTCGTTTTGTGTCCAGCTGTGGCTTGAGTAATGGACAGCTGAACCAGTCGCAGTTTCTATTACCCCCTCTTTATTCTGCCCGGTCCCTTCAGAGGGTACTGGTTATTTAGTTATCTCTTTGCAATCTAGTGCTATTGCCTTGTTTGCTATTCTATGTATTTTATTTAAGCTATGTGTTACTGACCATTCTATGGCTATATGATTCTGTACCTTTGCCGCCATCTTGGTTTTGACCCGTTCTATCCAACTCTGTTTGTCTATCTGTATCTGTTGTTTGTCCAGCAGTGTCGTATATCTCCCAGTGTTAGGCTGGATTCACACGACCGGTGCCCGCCGTACCGTAGCACGGAGGGCACACGGCAGCGCGGGGAGAGGAGGAGGAGGAGAGCGCTGCTCACCCCCACCCCTCTCCATAGGGATACATGGTGCACGGCGCCGTATTCCCTGAAAAAATAGGACATGTCCTATTTTTTCATGGGGTATGGGGCGGCACCGCACCGCTCCCGTAGGGCGCCGCGCGCCCATTGCCGTCTATGGGGGATATATATCGGCCGTATATACGCCGGCTGTATATATGTCCCCCTTGCGGTCGTGTGAATCCAGCCTTACCCTGCTTTTCCGATTTTTTTTTTTTTTGAGTTTTAGTTTTTTTGTGTACTAATATGAAAACTGTCCGCTCCACCATCCAGCGGCTGCAAGACGCACTAATGTTTTTCATGTCGCCTTGCAGGCTCACTAAGGATCAGTTAGGCTCCTGATAGGCAGGGCCATAGCCTACTGGGACGTTGCAGGGTTATTTCACTGCCCCTTACCCAGTCTAACAGCTAGCGCCAAGTCTGGTTGTGATTGCGCTGTTACTGGACAGGTTAGTTACAGTTTTACTGTACTGATACCTGGCATCACCAGCACTCTTTTTTAAGTCAGTTGATCAATTGACTGAACCCATTTCCATGTTTTCAAATATTAGGTCCAAATAAAGGTTCAAAAGTCCAAAAGATAGAGGTTGAAAGAAGATATAAAAAAGTTTTTGCCTTAAAAGCTTTCTTAACGGGAACCTGTCACCAGGAGACCCATTTGTTAGCATAGTACATATGCAGCCAAATAGTTTTTGTATAAAAAATAGGTTTTACAGATAAAAAGATATGTTATATAGTACCTTTCAATGCCATGTGCTGTGTGACTAGGCACTCGTCACCTGGGAGTGGCTGTAAATGACCAGTTTCCCCCTCACCCTTGGGAATCTGCTCCTCTATGTGTTCTTTTCAAATATATGAATAACTCCCATCACTCGGGATCGGCTATAGCGGAGCAGGGGACGACACTAAGCCAAGTGATGGGCGGTTTCATATATTTGAAAAGGACACATGGAGGAGCGGTTTTCCAAGGGTGGGGGAGGAAACTGCTCCTTTACAGCCACTCCCAGGTGGCGAGTGCCTAGTCACAGAGCACATGGTATTGAAAAGTACAATATAACATATCTTTTTTTCTGTAAAACCTATTTTTTATACAAAAACTCTTGTATAAAAAATGCTCTGTGGGGCTGGGGGAGTGCTCAAAATGGGTGACAGGTTCCCTTTAATGATAAACGACTTATAAATGTTGATTATATAATTATTGCAAAAAATTGTACTTTCACAAAACTAACTGCAATTGTGAAGCTTTTATAAAAAAAGAGAAATACAAATAGAAATAAACACAAACTGTACTGCTATCTCCGGAGGCCCCTGGCTCTCAGTGCTGTTCCCATTGGAGCCTTATCTTGTACTCTTGGTCCTCTTCAGCCATTTGTTGCAACTTTTTACATTTTAAAATTGTCTTTGAAGTTATTACAGTGATTGGTAGGGTCGGGGTGAATAGCCTGGCATGCAGAAACACAGCAGGTTTACCAAGTACAACTTTTTACAAAGTTGCAGAAATTGTTACAGTCTCACTCTGGTGAAGTTGTAGAGCGGTATTATTAAATCATTCAGTATGCTCCCTTCACCACTACATGCTTAGGATGCGTTCACACAATGGGCCTTATTTACTAAGAGTCCCCCGCCGCATTTTTGTCGTGTTTCCCTTTTCGGGGACCGCACCAGGGATTTTATCGCATGGGATCAGACTGTGTCGCAATCGCACCGGCTTTCATGCGACACAAATGGGGGGGGGGGCGGGTCGTGGGATGATCCGACGGATTCGGACTAAGCGCGGGATTTAACATTTAAATTTGTGTCGCAAGCCAAGCACCGGGAAGAAGAAGGTGAACTCCGGCGGACCTGAGCGGGGGGCGACACATGAAGGGCGCAGGATCTACATGGATTGCAGCACAGTGCATCATCGTCATAGAGACCGGATAGGGGATCAGGACTCGGACAGGTAAGTACATGTGCCTCAATGTGTTTTGGATGCATTTTCTAATGAGTTTTAAAGTGCAATGCAAACTTTTTTGGTGAAAACATACATGTATACACTTTTTATGGGTTGCTTGTTGGCTGAAGCATTTGCATCGTGTTTCAAAACGCGTGATGGGCTGTTAAAATGATAACCCTCTTATATTTACCTGTCTCTGCGCTCCTGTACAACTTTGGTACTGCTGGTTTCTGTTTGTCCGTAAGAGTTTTAGGCTGTTGAAGTGACATCACCACCAGATACTGTTTACAAAAAGAGACAGCACTACAGCTGAATAGGAATGCTGAGAGAGGTAAGTATAAGATGATTATTATCTTTACAGCCCCTCAGCATGTATAATTTTTTTTCTGCATGGAAAAACCCTTTAAGATCTAAATTAACGATGGACCTAAACTTTATTCTGCGGCTTCCTCAAATCAACCTTAAGCTAAAAGTTGCTGTGAAAAGCATTCCTTTGAGACTTACATATTAGTATAACATTTCTTTCTTAAATACACCTTGCTATATTAGGAGTTTGAGATATACATAAATCTAAGCACTAATCCTGCCCACCCCTTGAGACCAGTGAGATTATGATTGACAGGCTGCTTTGCATATGTGCAAATGTGGCAACCTGTCAAGCATTGTCCCCTAGGGTGAGGAGGCAGGGTTAGTTCTGTTCCGGGAAAGAAGATTATCTTACAGAATCTCCCTAATGCCTGATTTTTGTATAGTTCAATAAGTTTGCATATTTAAAACGTAATGTCTTTCAGTAAACAAGGGTTTACAGAAAATTCGGACATAAGGTTTTCACTAAGGTGTTGATTTATGTCTTTCCTGGCATGAAAGCAATAAACCATGTATCACAGTTATTAGTGATGTACTGCCAGCCAATGTTGGATCACTATTGATCCAAGTGAATCAAGGAAGACATGTAATTCTCCTCGGTACCTGGCCTTTCCGAGACCATTCTTGTCACATTCTTTCCATGGAAACCTTTATTTGGCTTTAGAAATGCAATATCTGGCACCGACCCCCACATTCATGCAATATCTGGCACCGACCCCCACATTAACATGCTGAACATGCAATCTACTTTTGAAGTTCCCAATGATTTGGCCTAAGCTGGGTTATAACCGCCGTCACGCTCATACATAGGAATTTCAAGGCAACTTTGCAAGCAATTGTATCTGTAATACAATAATGTCCAAATGTATTATGTAAGGCCTACGTATCCAATGCAGATAGCAAAACATATTTTCCACCTATTTGCTTCTGTTGAAGGTTCACTCCAAACGTATTCAATGGCATAAAGCAATTCAAGCCATACGACCTACCACTTAAATATAATTTCCCAAGAGTAGAGAATAAACACGCACATAGGGCTGGAAAATGCCTTAATGGAGAAGGTGAAATGCTGCCTGTTGTATATTTTTAATTAAAAAGGAATCACTTTTTTACTCATAAATACTGAACACATAGGGTGAGATTTATGATATTTGATGAAATCCCACCCCTCCGGTACTGCCGGATACATAAAGAGGCGTAGGTGCTGCAGCGAATACACAGGTGCACTTTGCACTGACCCACTGCGCCGCCAGCAGTCCCACCTTTATGCCCCTTCATGCCACCTTGGCTTGGACCTGCGGTAAAGGGGATAATAATCACAACGCCTGCTGTTTTGCTAGGCATTGCTGTTATTTCAGGGCTTCTACACCAGTTTTCTGATAATTGAGCTAAAATATGTCCCCTATTAATCCCATGGACCTTAATGGGTTTCAGTGCAGAAGGTGCTTAAACCTCTTTTTTTATTGTGAATGTAGTGTTCCAGCATTTGGACCTCTTATTCCAAAATTGTAACACCCCTCCCCTCTTTAAAACTTCTGCAAAGAAAGCAGCAATACATTCTTAAAGAAATGTTTGTACTGTCCTCCATATAGCCTTACAGCAGTTGTAAGAGGGACAGACTTCTACAAAATCATTCTGATAGCTTGTCATGCATTTCATCTGGGATAGAAGAGAAGGTTGTAATATTACCTTGGTTCCATAGAATCTGGGCAGTATAAAATTCTGGCAGAATTCAAGATTGTGGATGCAAAATTATCTATGTAAAAAAATTTGAAAAAATCTGTAGGCTTATTCCATCACACAGTCGGTTACACAAACAGGAACCATTCTCGAACACGTGTAAATATCATGTGACAAAGTAAATAAAGCAAACTACTGAATTATTCCAATTAGTGCCACAAAATGTTAATAATTCCAGCAGCAATTTACAATGTAAATAACCCGCCACAGACAATACACATTGCCCTTATTCAATACTTACATTTATACATCCTAAATGCCAAACTGTGTGTGTCAGTTTTACTTCAACCACCTAATTTACTTCCATACCTAATATCTTCACAGCCGACACTTATGCCATCTGGCCAATTCTCCCCAAAATTTGGAAGAAGCCAGACAGCAATTCAGATCCCCCTCGTAGTATGCAGCAGAGATCAGGAGCCTCACTGGCCATAATAAATGAATAGACCTTTAACCTGTGCTGCATGTGTCATCCTGCCAGATCCAGTTGAAAACTTTTTTCCATTATTTTTTCCATTAGTCTGTAAAGTGGGTCATTCAGGCTTCCGTCCGAATCACCTACCAGAAGTACAGATTTGCTGCTGGCAAGTCCATACATTGGGAGAAATATCAGTTGCATATGTGTCTTTAAAACAGACGCAACTGACTCTTTTGTCTGCACAACGTAGCTCTGAGGGCATGGAGCCGCTGCCAGCAGAAGAGCCAGAACAAGAAGTTGGCAGCAGCATCATGGGAGCTTTTATTATTTTTAAACTGGCCACATTCATTATACAATACTTATGCTAGGGGGGGCCGAATATAATAAAACTCAACAACGTACATAACATATTAATACTAACCCCTGCTGCTCTTCACTTTGATCCCGGCGCTGGCCATCGCTAGTCTTGACACGCTGGCATCTCCTACCAAACAAAGTTATAATTAGCAGGATGGAGCACAGCGACAAAATGTCCGATGCTCCGGGCAGCTAATTATTCAAGCCCTCACACTTCCCTTTACCATGCGCTTGTTTTCTTGGTAATCCCGGCCTGTCAAGACTAGCAACGTACAGCAGCGGGATCAAGGTGAAAAGGACTGGGGGTGAGTATTAATAGATTTTTAAAAATTTTTTATCTACTGTGGAGGATTTGGCCCGGTAGAGACCGTGGTAGCGGGGTGCTGTGATGCAGTTCAAGACAGTGACACCAAGGTACAGTCCAAACAGGTCTCGCCTGCGTTTATTTCAGCAAAAATAAACCAGCCTTTACATTCAGGTATTTGAACAAACAAACAAAAAAAACCTACCCGTCAGGGTGCTAACTATACAAATAGTCCACTAACTCACACTATACAAAGATCACGTGGCTGCTCCAGGCACAGAGGTCAGGGCTGTGTCCTCTCAGCCTCCTTCCACAGAGAGACCACCCACTCAACTCTGCTGAGTGATTTTTTGCAGGCTCATTAGTCTGCACCCATGACCTGTGTCCAAGGTGCTGGGCAAACCCACCTCAGCACTAAGGCCTTGCATAGAAGCAAAACCTAGGGGAAACATACCGCCCATCCACAGTTAACCCCTTCAGTGTCTCACATACCCTCCCCCTCTGTTTGACCCTGTGGGGACGAACACTTTTGGCCATCAGACAGTGGGTACGGGATAGGGCATCGGCATTCCCATGCAGCTTTCCTGCTCGATGTTCCACCGTGAATTTAAAATTCTGGAGCATTAGGAACCACCTTGTGACCCTGGCATTCCTCTCTATGGCCTGACTCATCCAGGTTAGGGGAGAGTGATCAGTCACTAGTGTAAACTGCCGCCCTACCAAATAATACCTCAGGGATTCCAGAGCCCATTTTATCGCCAAGCACTCCCTCTCAACTATACTATAGTTCTTTTCAGGAGGTGTGAGCTTGCGGCTCAGGAATGTTACAGGATGTTCCTCACCCTCCACCACTTGGGACAGGACAGCCCCCAAGCCCACGTCAGAAGCGTCAGTCTGCACAATAAAGGTCTCGGTGAAGTTAGGGGTGATCAGTATCGGTCCCTCACACAAAACCGTCTTAAGTCGCTGAAACGCCCCCTCAGCCTCTTCACTCCACTTTACCATCACCGCCCTGCTACCTTTGGTCAGGTCAGTCAGGGGTGCCGCTATTGTCGCAAAATCGGGGATAAATCGGCGATAATAGCCCACTATGCCCAGAAAAGCCCTCACTTGCTTCTTGCTCAAAGGTCGTGGCCACTGCTGGATCGCCTCTACTTTATTTACTTGGGGTTTGATGACCCCTCGCCCAATACGGTACCCCAGGTAACGGGCCTCTTCCAGACCCAGTGCACATTTTTGGGGGTTCGCTGTCAGCCCTGCCGCCCTCAGGGAGTCTACCACTGCTTGTACTTTGGCTAGATGACTCTCCCAGTCGTTACTATAGACTATGATGTCATCCAAGTAGGCCGAGGCATAACTCCAGTGAGGTTTTAGCACGAGATCCATTAACCTCTGGAATGTGGCGGGAGCCCCATGTAGCCCAAAGGGGAGTACCACGTACTGAAAAAGCCCATCAGGGGTAACAAAAGCGGTCTTCTCTTTAGCCCTGTCAGTCAGGAGTACCTGCCAATACCCTTTCGTCAGGTCAAGGGTGGAGAAGAACCTAGCCTGTCCAAGTCGTTCTATCAACTCGTCAACCCTGGGCATGGGATAGGAATCAAATTTGGACACCTCGTTCAACTTCCTAAAATCATTGCAGAACCGTAGGGAACCATCAGGTTTGGGAATCAACACAATAGGACTCGACCAGTCACTTTTAGACTCCTCGATAACCCCCAGGTCTAACATCTGCCTGACTTCTTCGGATATGGCAAGCCGGCGCGCTTCAGGGACCCGGTAGGGTTTTTGGTGTACCCGGATGTGGGGTTCGGTTATGATGTCATGCTTGATGACTGAAGTACGTCCCGGTAACTTAGAGAACACATCCATATTTCGGAGCACAAACTCCTTCGCTTCCTGAATCTGGGCCCTGGAGAGGGACTCCGAGATCCGTACTTCAGACACCTTGGCATCGGGTACACCTACCTCCGGTGTCCCCTTCTTGGGGACAGATGCCTTCTCTACTCCCATGGCCATCAGGGACTCTCTTTCCCTCCATGGCTTTAGGAGGTTCACGTGGTATATCTGTTCGGGTTTCCTCCTCCCCGGCTGAGATACCCTGTAGGTTACCTTCCCCACTCTCTCCATGACTTCATATGGTCCTTGCCATTTTGCCAAGAACTTGCTCTCCACGGTGGGCACCAGAACTAGCACTCTGTCGCCTGGGTTAAAGGTCCTGAGTCTGGCTGACCTATTGTAGACCCTAGACTGGGCCTCTTGTGCCCTTGTCATGTGCTCCTTTACAAGGGGCATTACCGCCGCTATGCAGTCCTGCATAAGGGAGACGTGTTCTATCACACTACGGTGGGGGGTCCTCTCCTGTTCCCAGGTCTCCTTGGCTATATCCAAAAGCCCACGTGGGGAACGGCCATATAACAGCTCAAAGGGTGAGAAACCCGTGGAGGACTGGGGAACTTCCCGTATGGCAAACATCAAATAGGGCAACAAACAATCCCAGTCCTTCCCATCTTTGCTGACCACCCTCTTAAGCATCCCCTTCAAGGTCTTATTAAACCTCTCGACCAGGCCATCTGTCTGAGGATGATACACAGAGGTGCGGAGCTGTTTTACCTGTAGTAACTTACACATCTCCTTCATTACCCTAGACATGAATGGGGTACCCTGGTCAGTCAAGATTTCCTTGGGGAGGCCTGTGCGTGAGAACACCTGGAACAGCTCCCTAGCAATATTTTTGGAGGAGGTGTTCCTTAATGGAATCGCCTCGGGATACCGCGTAGCGTAGTCCAGGATAACTAGGATGTATTGGTGCCCCCTGGAGGATTTGACTATGGGGCCAACCAGATCCATTGCAATCCGTTCAAAGGGCACTTCTATGATTGGTAGCGGGACCAAAGGACTCCTGAAGTGGGAGACCGGGGCAGTAAGTTGACACTCAGGGCAGGAGCTACAATACCGGTTTACCTCCTCCCACACCCCGGGCCAGAAAAATCGCTGCAGGATCCTCTCTCGGGTCTTCTCAGCACCTAAGTGCCCTCCCAGCACATGTTTGTGTGCCAACTCTAGCACCAGCCTACGGTGAGATTGGGGTACTACAAGTTGCTCAACCTCCTCACCCCGTATCTGGTCGACCCTGTACAACAGTTCCCCAATAATCACCATTCGGGGGTATATTTTATCAGCCCCTGGTATTTGGAGTACCCCATTTATCACCTTAACATTCTCCCGTGCTTTAACCAAGGTAGGGTCCTGTAGCTGTGCAGCCCCAAAATTTTCACGGGAAATCTCAAGGTCCAGCACGTCGGCCACCTCCTCGTGGCCCTCGACCTCACCAGCTAGGACCTCTAGGGGAGAGAATTCATCACATGGGGTCACCCCTACTGCTGGTGTGTGTACATCGGCCTCAAAGGGTTCAGGGGCCAAGGCCGGACATACCTGATGTCCAATATCTGCAACAGCACCTGAGGTGGGTCTTTTTTCTTCAGAGGTCCCAAAACACCGGTAAGTCTCTGCCGATAATAGCCTCATGAAAAAGGGTCCCCACCACCCCCACTTCATGGGTAACAGTACCACAAGGTGTATGTAGGTTGATGACAGCAGTGGGATATTCGCGAGTGTCCCCATGTATACACAACACTCCCACTCTCCGCCCACTGTATAGTCCAGGATCAACCAAAGTTCCCCGCACCAGGGTGACCAGACTCCCTGAGTCTAGCAAGGCTTCCACTGTGTGACCACCGATTGTGACCATGCATACTTGGGGTTCTGCATCCGTGACTGACTCAGCTGCCAGAACTGGCCGGGCAAACAGTGACACTCGCCGGGTCTGGTTGCAGTCCATTGGCTCCACTGACAGTGGACAGTTGGCAGCAATATGGCCCATTTCATGGCACTGCCAACACTGGATACGGCCATGACCTCTGTCACGAGCCTCACTGGGTTTCTGGGTATCCACGCCCCCCAATGAACCCCCTCCCAACCTGACATGTCTCCCCTTTTCCGCAGTAGAAGTCTTACCAGCTGGTTTGGTGCCCCTGTCACTGGCACTGCTTCGTGTCGGAGAGGTAAGTAGAAGGTCCTCCGTAGCCCGATACCTCTCTACTAGGGACACAAGCTCCTCAGCTTTTGTGGGACCGGCCTGTCCAACCCACCGCTGGAGCCGAGAGGGCAGAGAACGGGTGAATTTGTCGAGGACCACTCTCTCTACCATCTGTGCGGGGGTGCAGTCCTCTGGTTGTAGCCACTTCCGGACAAGATGGATCAGGTCATGCATTTGGGAGCGTGGGGGTAATTTTTCTGAGTAAGCCCACTGGTGGACCCGGCTGGAGCGAACTTGAACGGTGACCCCAAGACGAGCCAGAATCTCCGCCTTTAGCTGGGGGTACTTACGGGCCTCCGTTTCACTCAGGTCGTAGTAAGCCTTCTGCGACTCGCCGGTCAGGAACGGTGCCAGGACATCTGCCCACTGCTCATCCGGTAACTCCTCTCGCTCAGCTACTCGCTCGAACACGGTGAGATACGTCTCCACGTCGTCGGTCGTCGCCATTTTTTGTAAAGCCTTTTGTACTGCAGCCCGTGCGGAACGCTGGACAACCGGGTACCCTTGCAGACCAGTATGGGACCCCTCAGTAGTCGTCGCTTGCGGTGCTGCCATAATGCCAGAAAACTTCTCCATCATCAGCTGGAACATGGCTCGGGACTCTTCCTGCTGTTGCTGTAGCATGGCTCGGGACTCTGCCTGCTGTTGCTGGAGCATGGCTTGCTGCTGGCGGGACCTCTCCTCCTGCTGCTGGAGCATGGCTTGCTGCAGCTGCCGATTAGCCAGGGACTCTTCCTGCTGCTGCTGCCGATTAGCTCTGGCCTCCTCTTGCAGGTATCTAATAAAGTCCTCCATCTTGGCTTTATCCTGCACTTTGCCTGCTGCTTTCACCCAGGCCATGCAATGTTGCAGGATGGAGCAAGCCTTTCAGGTGTATGTCTTTTTGAACTGCCCGCAATCCGAAGCACCATATGTGGAGGATTTGGCCCGGTAGAGACCGTGGTAGCGGGGTGCTGTGATGCAGTTCAAGACAGTGACACCAAGGTACAGTCCAAACAGGTCTCGCCTGCGTTTATTGCAGCAAAAATAAACCAGCCTTTACATTCAGGCATTTGAACAAACAAACAAAAAAAACCTACCCGTCAGGGTGCTAGCTATACAAATAGTCCACTAACTCACACTATACAAAGATCACGTGGCTGCTCCAGGCACAGAGGTCAGGGCTGTGTCCTCTCAGCCTCCTTCCACAGAGAGACCACCCACTCAACTCTGCTGAGTGATTTTATGCAGGCTCATTAGTCTGCACCCATGACCTGTGTCCAAGGTGCTGGGCAAACCCACCTCAGCACTAAGGCCTTGCATAGAAGCAAAACCTAGGGGAAACATACCGCCCATCCACAGTTAACCCCTTCAGTGTCTCACACTACATCATTGATTTCCTTTAAACTAGGGACCTGCAAATAATACAACTGAACAATTTGTTATACAAAAATACTATGGGAACAAGGGGGGGCCTTTATATAGATGACAGAAAGGGGTATTTAAGGTATTATTAATTACTTTAAAAAAAAATGTTATAATGTATTTTTTAGACTCTCCAGGCTATTTGAAGCCTAGGTGTCTGCTTGATCCTAATATAATGTATGGTTATTTTCCTAATGATCGATAATAGTGTGCCACCGGCACTAGTTTTTGTTCCAGTACTGTATCTACAGACCATAGTTCTGGAGCCATTGTACAGAAGTTTGTTCCGGTGATTTATTTATGTACAGAACTTGGTTCTGCTAATGTAAGCATCTGTTAGTCACAGAACATGGTTTTAGTGCTTTATACATGTACTGAGCATGGTTTTTAAGCTGTATGTATGTACTGAGCTTGGTTCTAACGCTGTATTTATGTACCGAGCCTGGTTCTGGAGCCATAGTTATGTATATAACTTGGTTCTGATGCTGTACTTATGTTATGAGCTCTAGTGCTATTTGTTATAACTTTTGAAGTTGTTAAAGGGGCATTTGAAAAAATTTTTTAGGGTGTATGGAGCTGTGTGACATGTCATTTTTTGCAAGATGAGATGATGTTTTCATTCCTTCCATTTTAAGGAAACAGTACGTCCTTTACATATTTTATATGTTGCAAAATGGCGAAAAAGTGGTGTTCCGCACATTTGGGTGCTATTTTCCGGTATGGGGTTAAATGCCACTAATAACTGTTATTATATTTTGATAGATCAGACATTTTGGATTGCAGCAATAACTAACATGTCTATTTACCATTTATATAAGTTCTAGGGAAAGAGGGGTGATTAGAATTTTTAGGCTTTTGACACATGGTAACAAATGGGCAGAAAACATCCTCACATGCCTCCCTGATGACGTCATGGGGAGTGACGATCTAAACCAAAATGATAATGCCCATGCACTGTTGGCTTTTTACTGCCGCCAGCAGCTTTGCTAGCACCGATCACGGGTGCTACCGGTGGGTATATGCAGCAAACACCCACTTTGTATGTAGAGGGCTCAGCCCGTGACGTAGTAATACATCACACGTTGATAAGGGGTTAGTCTCCTTGCCTCCCACACCTCGGAGACCTTGTTTAACTTAAGTCTCAAGTACTCGAATTTGATAACATTGGATATCTTGTAGAACAATTTTGCATTTTCAGGTTACAGATTTATCAAAATATCCTCCTTTTGAATGTTTTTGCACATATTTGATTTTTGACGATGATATGTCCTGCACCTGGGGAATACAACCATGAGTTTGCTGCTGTGTGTTGTTTGAGAGGCTGTGCAGTAGGTGCATTCTCTGGTAGGTAGGAGAACCTGTGTTCAGGTAATGGCCAGGTGGCCTAGGATTTAATGTGTTCATACTTTGTTTTGCTGCCTTTAAGTTTTTATTGAAAATAAAACTGGTTGCGGCCAGTTGAATCAAACGAACTGTGTCATTGCTGTGTCTCGCAAAAGTTCCCCTCTACCCGAGGAGACGTAAACCCTTACTATATATATTTATATATATATACAAATATATACAAACATAAACATGTTGCTGGAATCTGCCCTCTTCCTTAATCACATCTATGGAATGCAATGAAATTCTGTGAAACGAGCATTCCATCCCAAGTCTAATACATGTAATAAATCATATCCGTCAAAATGCAGATAAGACATTTCCAGTTGGCAATATCCAGTTAAAGCTACATAATGTCTATTTTCCAGGGACTTGCTTTGTAATCACCTGGCAGATTTCAGTGTTTATTGTTAAGAAAAAACTGAGCTGTGCAGCAATCCCTCCATTCCTCTGTGGATTCTTGGTTATTTTTGGTACAATATTTGTTTATAAATGTTAGAAAATAAACAGAGCAAAAAATGTATGCATAATGTATGAAAATTACAGTGCAGGGATGGGGTGCATGCAACACCTCTAGATACCTCCCAACCGTCCCGGTTTCAGTGTGACAGTCCTGTTTTTTGGGCTGCCTATGAGAATGTCCTGGGCCCTGCCCACTTTTCCCGATTTGTCCTGCCTCCTCCAGACCCCGTAGTTTAGAGCTGCAGAGCAGCCGAGGCATGGGGGCCAGGAGGAGGCGGGACCAGCTCCTGCTACCTCCTCACATGATGTCTGCACGAACCATGTGAGGAGGTAGCTCCGCCCCCGGCTTGCCACGCCCCCTCCGTGAGTCATTCAGACTCCAGCCCGGGAAAAGCTGAATGACTGCAGGTAAGAGACTGAGGGGACAAGGGGGGCTGGAGGCTACAGGAGGAGGAAAGGGGGGGCTGGAGGCTAAAGGAGGGGGACAGGTGGGGCTGGAGGATACAGGAGGAGGATAGGAGGAGGCTGGAGGCTGCTGGAGCACAGGTGGAGGCTCGGGGGCAGGTGGAGGCTGGGGGGCAGGTGGCTGGAGGACAGGAGGCTATAGGAGGAGAATAGAGGAGGAGGCTGCTAGAGGACAGGAGGAGGAGGCTGGAGGACAGGAGGAGGAGGCTATAGAACAGGAGGAGGAGGCTGGGGGACAGGTGGAGGAGGCTGGAGGACAGGTGGGGGAGGCTGGAGGACAGGAGGAGGAGGCTGGAGGACAGGTGGAGGAGAAGGCTGGAGGACAGTAGGATTCTGGAGGGGACTGTGGGACTGGAGGACAGGAGAAGGCTGGTGGACAGGAGGCTACATTATGAGGAGTACAGATAATATTATGTGTAAGTTTGGGAAGAAAAATAAAAGTGGAAATCCAAATGTAAAGGGAGGATAATATTAAAGAGGGGTTTTATATGATGCAGATTTGCATTAGGGGGTATTAAACGGGTCCATGGGGGTGGGCAACCAAAGTAAGGGACATTCCACAAGAGAGAAATAGATTCTCATGATAAAGACATAGTTTTGCCCTTATACAAATCCCTGGTCAGACCACACATGGAATATTGTGTACAGTTTTGGGCACCAGTGTATAAAAAGGATATAGTAGAGCTGGAACGGGTGCAGAGGATAGCAACCAGGATTATTAGGGGAATGGGGGAACTAGAATACACTGACAGATTAAAAAATTTGGGATTATTCAGTTTAGAAAAAAGACGACTGAGGGGAGACCTCATTACAATGTACAAATACCTGAACGGACAGTACAAGGATCTCTCCAAAGATCTTTTTATACCTAGGCCTGTGACCAGGACAAGGGGGCATCCTCTGCGCCTACAGGAGAGGCGATTCTACCATCACCATAGACAAAGGTTCTTTACTGTAAGAGCAGTGAGACTATGGAACTCTCTGCCGCAGGAGGTTGTTATGGCGGACTCTATGTACATGTTCAAGAGAGGCCTGGATGACTTTCTGGAGAGAAAAAAATATCACGGGTTATGGGGAAAAACATTTCTTTCATTCTTAAAGGTTGGACTTGATGGACTTGAGTCTTTTTCCAGCCTTATATACTATGATACTATGACCGTCAAGGTCGATATTATACTATGCTTGTGGGTGGGACAATGGGCGTGGTTTAGAAAAAGTGGGAGGGGCTTTTGTCCCTCTTTCTCTCGTCCAAAAGTTGGGAGGTATGCCTGTAAACAAGCCCCCTACCTGCAAGATTGGAAAGCTAGTTAGTAAATCACATGACAATCCTTATAAAAGTTTCAATATTGTAGACCCTTTTTTAAAAGGCAGAAAGATTTTCGGGCTTATATGGTGATCATAAATAACCTTCCCCATGTTCTAGTGGGGAAGACTTATCAGGAATTTTATGCTAGATTTTTAATGTGTTTGGAGCTTTTTTTGAGTATTTTGTATGTCAGTTTTGTCTGTATTTAGACAGATTTGTAAATATTGGGCCAGATGTATCACTATTTTTTTCTGTTGTTTTTGTGACTTTTCATACTGGCGCACCGTTTTTGTGCCATTTTTGTGATTAAACGCGCAGCAAAAAATAACCATATTTCCCTCATTTATCCTACCAATCCAGATGGTTTGTTGTGTCTAATGAGATTCATCACTTGCAACTTTTCATTCAGGCACAAAAACGAGCGCAAAAACACTCCAGCCTGAAGGTGGCGTTAACTGAGAAGTAACCCCTTAAGGACGCTGCCATTTTACAGCTTAAGGCTCAGTCCCATGTTTTGGATTCTGACCTGCGTCTCTTTATATGGTTATAACTTTTGAACACTTTTACTTATCAAAGCGATTCTGAGATTGTTTTTTCCCCACATGTTGTACTTCATTTTAGTGGTAAATTTTGGCTGATAAGTTTTGCGTTTATTTACAAAAAAAGGAAAAAAATGATTAGAAATTTTTAGAAAAATTTGCCATTTTCGAAATTCAAAATCACCGCGTTTTCAGGCAGATCGATTTACCACCTAAATAACTTGCCGAATAACATTGCCCATTTGTCTACTTTACATTTTCATAATTTTTGAAATGTTTGGATAATTTATCTTGACGTCACGCGGCCTACAAATCGAATAGCGATTTTCCGTATTTTCAGAATTGACTATTTTGGGGATAAATACTGTTTGAAATTAAATTTTACATATTTAGCATCAAAAAACCCCTATATAACCAACCCATTTTCAAATCTGCACCCCTCAAGCTATCAGAAACAGCATTTACAAAGATTGTTAACCCCTTGAGATCTTCATAGTAATTGAATCAAAATGGCGGTGAAATTTAGAATGGTCAAATTTTGTCGGTTATACGTTAATTTAGCCCTAAAATTTACACATTTCCAAAAGATAAAAAGAGAAAACCCACATAAAATTTGTTCTAAAATTTCTCCTGAGTGCAGCGACCCCCCACATGTGGACATTACTTGTGTTATGGGGGCACAGCATGGCGCAGAAGGGAAGGAGCACCCTGGAGCTGCCAGGATTTTAGTTTTCTCGTTGCCCCATTTTGAAGGCTATAAAATTTTCGCTTTTCCGTTATTTGGGACATGTGACGGCATTTTTTTTGCGCGATGAGATGCTTTTTCCAGTGTTACCATTTTGGGGTTGGTATCACCTATTGTTGAAAATTTAGGAACTTTTTTTGAGGTCATGAGTAGAAAAGCATTAATTCTGTACTGGTTTTTTTACTTTTTTTTTTCGTGTTCACCGTATATCCTAATAATCCTGTTATCTTTATTCTATGGGTCGATAAGATTACGGGGATACCAGACATGAATATTTTTTCTTATGTTTTACTAAATTTGCCAAATAAAACCCTAATGTGGGGAAAAATCTATCATTTTTGCATCGCCGTCTTCCAAGTGGCATAACATTGCTACGTTTTTGGCTACAGAGCTGCTTGATGGCTTGTTTTTTGCAGGACATGTTGTTCTTTGCAACATTATCATTCTGGAGTACATATGTTATGTTGATCACTTTTTATTGCATTTTTAGTGGGATATAATAGGTAAAAATCATAATTTTGGGCGGGTTTTTAACGTTTTTTTTTTTACGGCGTTCATCATATGGGTTCAATAGTTATTTAGTTTTATTCTATGGATTGTTATGGACGCGGTGATACTATATATGTGGGGTTTGTTTTATGATTTAGACTTTTTTGAGCGTAATATATCTCTTTATATGTTTTGGGGCTTATGGGCATTTTTAGTGATTTCTAAATCACATTTTTTACTTGATCCACCATCTGATTGCTTGTTCATTATAATACTCTGCAATACTCATGTATTGCAGGGTATTAGCAGTGCCAGCCTATGCAGATGCATAGGCTGACACTTTGCCTTTAAGATGACGTCACAGATGCCATCTTAAAGGCACCGCCTTCAGGCTTCTCTGGGGTCCCGATTGGACCCCAGAGGTGCCAAAACAGCGATCAGCCCCCCCCCCCGAAAACGGCACGGGGGGGCGATCGTGGGGTAAAGACCCCCGGAAGGCATGTTAAATGCCGCGGTCGCGTTGACCGCGGCATTTAACGGGTTAAACGCCCGCGATCAGAGCCCACTCCGACCGCGGGTGTTAGCCGGGGATGTCAACGGTAGATTACCGTTGAAATCCCGCAGCTAACGATGCCAGTTCGGCTGCTATGCAACGCTGAATCGGCATCGTCTCTGCGCAGTAGCTGTACTGCGCTGAGCGCTATTCGCGGGACTCAGCGCAGTACAGCTACGGCTCAAAGCGCTAAGGGGGTAACACTGAGCCCCTGTGCAGAGCAGCTCATCCTCAGCAGCAGAGCTCAGCCAGACACTAGTACAGATAAAACAGACACTGCAGACACTACCTGCCACTCTATTTACAGTTTATCACCTTCTATTTACAAAATATTCTCCAAAATCCTCAGATACTACAGAGAAGTGTCCCCATGTAGCAGGATGACCACACTGGTGTCCATAGCTCCCAACTGTCCCGCTTTCAGCAGGACTGTCACGTTTTTTAACCCCTGTCCTGCCTCCGCGGTGGTTTGTCATGTATTTCCCCGATGGGTTCCGCTCTGGCTTGACATGTCCCGCCTCCATGTCCCGCCTCCGTCTGTGTTCCGCCCCCGACACCTACTTCCTTCTCTGGATGGCTGCAGTGAAGCCAGGAGGCGGGGTAGGCATCTTCTCGCTGCTGTGAAGATCTGGTCTTCGGCACAGTCACACCTCCCCCTCTTCATGATGCCCTATCCCGAGTTTGGCCTCGTCCCCCGTGTGATGATATGCCTGATGTGATGGGGCTGTGTGTGAGCACAGCCCAGCACCTCCCCTCAGTCCGAGTTTGGCCCCGCCCCCTCCTATGAGGATATGCCTCCTGTGATGCCTCAGAGGATCCTCTTATATGTGAGTGTATATCAGCTCCCTGCCCCCTCCCCCTCCTCCCCCTCTCACAGCCCGGGAAGACAGCACATGATGTAGCAGGGCCGGGAGTGTGCTGCAGCCTTGATGTCACGTATCTGTCACTGCTGTGTCTGCATAGACAGCTAAAGTGTGAAATACTTTAACTCTCATAGATCCCCTGCCAAATAGGACCCCCCCCCTCAGTGCCTGCTATTTTGCTTTATTTTACTAGATGTGACTTAACCCCTTAACCACCAGGCCCTTATTTATCTTTGCGTTTCCATTTTTCATTCCCCACTTTCAATCTTCCATAACTTCTTATTTTTC
The DNA here is from genome assembly GCA_019512145.1 of Engystomops pustulosus. NCBI lineage: Eukaryota > Metazoa > Chordata > Amphibia > Anura > Leptodactylidae > Engystomops > Engystomops pustulosus. The sequence continues at coordinate 111,963,919 of CM033646.1, forward strand.
CATGTCCAGAGCTGTGTGCGGCTTGTTTTCTGTGTAACACATTGTCCTCTCTAGTAACGGTATTAAATATTCTGCGCCGTGTACAGAGAAGTGGGGAAAAAACACATTTGCGCCATTTTCTTTTTTTCCCTGTTTCTACAGATTTCACTGTGCACCCCAAATGACACCTCTGCTTTATTCTTTGGCCGGTACAATCACAGAGACACCACATTTATAGAAGAATTATTATGTTTTAGTAGATTTAAAAAAAAATTTAAATGTTTTGTAGAAAAAAAAATGAGGGTGAGGTTAGAGGCGTGGCCGGTTGTGGTTAGGGGTGTGGCTAGGGTGTGGCTTCCGTGGGTAAAAAAATCACTTGTTCCTCTTTCTCCTCTGCAAAAGTTGGGAGGTATGCAGGGCAGGATTACAGGCGTGCTGGAGGAGATCAGCACTGGAGGAGAAGCCCTTGCTGAGGAGGTAACTGGGTGCTGGGTGTCACACACCTGGGTGCTGCTGTGAGTGTTATCTTCATTCTGGGATGTGGGAGAAGCAGAGAGGAGCTTGTAGGAGAATCACATATAACTGCCCGAATATAACATTGCGCCAAAATTGTGCCTAAACTATGTTAAAGTAAAGTGATTAATAAGAGGTAGGAATTCCACTTATCACAGATGGTTGTAGCTTAGGATAATTCTGGCACAACAGTGCACCAGAATTTAGGTGCAACTACTACACTTAGGCGCAGAAAAGTGATACATCTGGACCATTGTTTTAATTCCCCATGATTCCAGTTCAATAGGGCACATGTATCAAAAGTCCATCTTTGTCAGTCTGTTTTTTGGGACTTTTCTTGGCTTTTCTGCTGGTCAGATGTATCTTAGCGGTTTTCCTTATTGATACATGTGGCTTCTGGACTTTAGTAAATTTGTGACAAAACTCTCTTTCTAGTGACATTTTTTACCATGACAAATTTCTCTTTGTGCAGAAGTGCTACTAAAGACTACCTATAGAAACCAAACTTGTTGTCTGGGGAAGTAAAATCACATGATTCCGTACTTGAACTATTGCCCCCTGAACTTGAAGTTCTGGTTTGGTTCTGACAATGGATCATCTAACAGAAACCTTCCATTGTTGTTCACCTTATTAAAAGGAAAAGCCAGACTCCTTCTGCATTGCGACTGATGCAAAGTCAGAGAAGTTGCTGGATCGGCTTTTCCCCTGTCCCTGACAGCTTGGTCTCATCATCATCAATAATGAGGTAGGAAAACCATAAACTTTGGTTAAGAATAATAATATGTATATAGCGCCATCATATTCCATAGTGCTTTACAAATCATAGGGGACATATACAAATAAAATATTACAGAGTACAAACATTCATATGGAACAATATTAGTGAGGGCCCTGCTAGCAAGAGCTTACAGTCTATGAGGATGAAAGGAGTGATACAAGAGATAAAAGAGCTTGTATAGTGGTCAAGCCATTCGTTATAAGGGAACAAAATGAAATAATTAAATAAATTAGGTCATTGGGACTGAAGAGAAGCTTGGAGATGGTTTCTCTTCAATAATGATGTAGGAACCTTTTTGTCACATGACTCAAACTTTAGGTGCTGGTAAGCATGACACCCTCTATTCAGTCTAAAGTTTACATACTAAAGTGAATATTAACTGTATGTGTATATATAACCATCCCTGGATTATGCTACTTACCGTATGTATTTTTGTCTTTTGCTTTTAATTTAAACAAATAAAATTGGATGTTTTATTCGAGCTGTATGCATTACCCGTTGTTTCTTCCGATAGGTTGATAGTGTCTGACTGGAGTATCTTGGGACCGCCAGAGAAGCCCAACTTTCATGTAACTAGAAAGAATACCAGACTACTAATTGAAGTGTAAAACATATAAATAACCTTGCACAGTATTAAACACATTTAGAAGCATCTAACACTGTACAGAGCGAGGCGGACAACCTTTGACCAGAAATATTACTGTGTCTTATGCTGGATGATACTGTACTGCTGTACTTTGTACCTCCTATTGGTTGGTTTAGATTACCATATATATTCAAGTATAAGACAAGTTTTTCAGCACAATTTTTGTGCTTAAAATTACCCACTTGGCTTATACTCGGGTGTATATTTAAAAAAAAAAATCAGTACTCACCATTCTGACGGCCCGCACAGCGGCAGGTCTGCAGCAGCTCCCTCTGCAGCGCCTCTTCTTTTTTCAAGCCGGCGCCAGGTCCGCTGCTGACCTCACAAAGTGTGCCGGCAGCGGTTGACATCACGGTTGTGCGCTGGGCTGTGAGCACTGAGCTGTCGCAGACGTTGCACCGGCTTGAAAAAAGAAGAGGTGCTGCAAAGGGAGCTTCTGCAGACCTGCCACTGCCTAGGCCGTCGGAATGGTAAGTACCATTTTTCTTTTAACTGACAGGCTAGCACAGGAGGGCTGGCAGGCAACCACAGGAGGGCTGGCAGGCTACTACAGGGAGGCTGGCAGGTTACTACAGGGGGGGCCGGCAGGCTACCACAGGGTGGCTGGCAGGTTACTACAGAGGGACTGGCAGGATACTACAGGAGGGCTGGCAGGCTACTACAGAAGGGCTGGCCGGCTACCACACGAGGTCTGGCAGGCTACTACAGGAAGGCTGGCAGGCTACTACAGGAAGGCTGGCAGGCTACCACAGGGAGGCTGGCAGGCTACCACAGGGAGGCTGGCAGGTTACTACAGAGGGGCTGTCAGGCTACTACAGAGGGGCTAGCAGGCTACCACAGGGAGGCTGGCAGGCTTCCACAGGGAGGCTGGCAGGCTACTACAGCAGGGCTGGCAGGCTACTACTGGAGGGCTGGCAGGCTACCACAGGGAGGCTGGCATGCTACCACAGAGGGGTTGGCAGGCTACCACAGAGGGTCTAGCAGGCTACTACAGAGGGGCTGAGAGGCTACTACAGAGGAGCTGGCAGGCTACCACAGCAGGGCTGGCAGGCTACCACAGCAGGGCTGGCAGGCTACCACATGGAGGCTGGCAGGCTACTACAGGGAGGCTGGCAGGCTACTACAGAGGGGCTGGCAGGCTACTACAGGGAACTGGCAGGCTATTACAGGGGGCTGGCAGCCTACTGCACTACAAGGGGCTGACAGGCTACTACACTACAGGGGGCTGGCAGGCTACTACACTACAGGGGGCTGGCAGGCTATATACTACAGGGGGCTGGCAGGCTACTACAGGGGGCTGGCAGGCTATCTGGCTACTACAGGGGGCTTGCTGGCTATATACTGGGGCTGTGACCAATGCATTTCCCACCCTCGGCTTATACTCGAGTCAATAGGTTTTCCAGTTTTTTGTGTTAAAATGAGGGGTCTCGGCTTATACTCGGGTTGGCTTATACTCGAGTATATATGGTATATCAGAAAATATCCCAGAATTTTGGGCCCTTTGACACAAAGCCCCTTTTATCATACCAGTCAGACACTACATAAATACAAGCTCTGAACATAACTGCAGAACCGCAGCCAAGCTCACTTTATAAATACAGGGCCAGAACCAAGCTCAGTACATAAATACAGCATTCAGCCAAGCTACCTATATAAATACAGGTCCTGAACCAAGCTCACTACACAAATACTGCTTTAAAATAAGCTCCATGAAAACACTATGCAACATAAATACCTTGCCAGAAAATAGCTTAGTTGGAATGACACAGGTAATATCTCTGTACTGCAATTCCTAGGTAGGGAACATGTGGTTGTGTATGCACTAAACTGCTCAAATGAGGGGCAGACCTAGGAACAAAATCTAGAGGTCTACAAAATTCAGTGGCAAACAGTGGCTTTATAGTGGTCAGATACTACGTCTACAAAGGGGCTATGCACAATATTACCACACTAATGAATATATATGTGGATAAAGTATATGTCCGAGTATATACCCACTCACAGGAGACAATATCACAAAACACAGCGACCCTACAGTATTGTAACAGGTCCCAACCGTAGCAACCAGTAGAGTCACAAGGCTCCCAAAGCGGCCCAGTACTGTAACGCCCCCATTCCCCCTAGTAGCCATAATAGTTATAAGGCCACCGCAGGAGCCAGTACTTACAAGGCTCTCCACTGTAGCAATCATAGTCACTGGGCCCCCCTAGAATACAGTATAGTCACAGACCCCTGCAGGCAGTATTGTCACATTTCCCCCTTCATAATCCATTATATAGTCTCAAGGCCCCTCAACAGCCCAGTATAGTCACAGGGACACAAGCAGCTCAGAATAGTCACAGGGATCCCCAGCAACCAGTGTTGTTACAGTTCCACCTTTTAGAATATATTATATACTCACAGAGCCCTCCAGCAGCCCAGTTAAGTTACAGTGCCCCCCAAGCATCCGAGTATGGTCACAGGCCCCCCAGAAGCCCAGTATAATCACTGGGATCCCCCTGGTGTGGTAACCCAGTATAATCGCACCCCACTATAGTCACTGCACCTTCCAGAACCCCAGTTTAGTCAGAGGACCCTATTCAGCTAGTATTGCCCCCAGCAACCAGAATAGTCACAGCCCCCCCCCCCCCCCTTAGAATCCATGATATAGTCACAAGGCCATCAGCATCCCAGTATAATCACAGGGATCCCCCTGGTGTGGCATGGACACAATAACATCACCTCGTTCAACCATGCCAGAAATCAGTGGGGTGAAGGCCTGACAAAGGCAAAGAAACTACAGTCCATCCACGCCAGAACAATGTGAGGCCTGATTAGGTCTGTGCCCTGAGCAGACCTGACAGTCACAAGCGAGCTTTGGGGCCCACCCAAGGATTCTCCGGTTCTCCAGTGGACCAGTCTGATGCTGCTGGAAGTGCTGAAACATTTACACTTGACAAAAACCCCTGTAAAACGTATCTTTACTCAGTCTTAGTGCAAAGGATCCTGTGTCTAAAAGGGTCTTATGTCAACAAGAAAAGTAACAAAATTTTAAGTTAATTCTAATTATTCTATTACATTTATAGTCACTATTTTTATTTAATAAAAATGACTAAATCTTGAAATTTTCCCCATGGATAGTTGACTTAATAATAGACTGACAAATACTAAATTTGGATAGGATTTCTGTGCAGCCATCACCCTAATTTACATTACAGACAGAGTTAAAATAAAGGATAACACCTTGACAGCAAACACCATTATTATTTCGGATTACCAAAAATTATGATATTCCATATATCTGCCCAGATGCCTGGAAAACTCTCCCATATACCCCAATGAGTCAGCTCTAGACCATTGCGGTCTAAGGCCCTGAGGCTACTGTAAAGAATATCAATAAATGCTGTTATTAGAGCTCACGTAGATGGCACCCCCCTCATAATCATGGAGAAAAAAATGGAGAAAAAAATCTACAATTATTTGGGTTTAAAAAGTCCAGTAAAAAAATTGGTGATACATTCCTTGGAACAATCTGACTGCCCCTCCATCATTCAGACTCATTACAGGCAGTCCCTGGGTTACATACAAGGTAGGGTCTGTAGGTTTGTTCTTAAGTTGAGTTTGTATGTAAGTCGGAACTGTATACTTTATAATTGTAACCCCAGACAAAATTTTTTTGGTCTCTGTGACAATTGTATTTTAAAAATGTTGGATTGTCATAAGAACCAGGATTAGCAATAAATCTTAATTACAGACACCATTGATAACTGGTATAGCTGTTTATTATAGCCTAAGACTAAAGTATAGTAAATTACCAAAATCCAGAGGTCCGTTTGTAACTAAGGGATCGTATGTAAGTGAGGTGTTCTTAAGTAGGGGACCGCCTGTACTCATGTCTGTAGCACAAGCCAAATTTATCAGGGCAATTTGTATATAAATATTTGTGCATATTAGAATCTGAACATAATTCGAAATTGAGAACTTAAAAAAAAATTGTATTACAGTTTATTACCTTGATGAATTTTCACATTGCATGAGACACAGTAAACATTAACCCTTTTGTGTCTAAGGCATTTTAGACCTTTAGGACCAGGCCTGATTTTAAAAATTTGCCCTGTGTCATTATAGGAGGTTCAAACTTTGTGACGCTTTAACATATCCAGGGGATTTTGAGATTGTTTTACCATCACACATTGTCATAGAAACATTTTGATGATATCTTTTGTGTTTAGTCATGAAAAAAAAAAATTTTTAGAAATTTTTGCCAAATTTCATTCATTTTCAAAGTTCAAAATTTTCTGCTTTTCATGCAGATAGTCATAGCACCCAAGTAACTTTATAACTAACATTTTCGAAATGTCTGCTTTATATTGGCACACGGTTTTATGCATCCTCTCTCTTTTCTGGGTTGTTAGGAGGTTCAGAATTGTGGATGGAATTTTTCTCATTTTTATGAAAATCACCAAAACCCTTATTTAGAGGCACATGCTCAGGTCTAAGAGGCCTAAATAACAGTAAAACCCCATAAATGATGCCATTTTAGAAGCTACACCCCTCAATGTGTAAAAAAATCAACTTTAAGAAGTGTGTTAACCCTTTAGATGCTACACAGGGGTTAAAACAAAATGGAGGTGTAATTTACAAGCTGTAATTTTTTTTAGACAACATAGTAATTTTGGCCAAAAATTAAACCGTTACAAAGTATTAAATAATGAAAAACTCCACAAAGTTTGATACCCAATTTCTCCCGAGTATGATGAAGCCCATATGTGGTGGTAAACTGCTGTATGGGCACATGGCCGGGCATAGAAAGGAAGGAGGCGCCATTCAGAGCAGATTTGCATTGTCACATTTTACAGGCTATAAAACGTTTATCTTTTTGTAATTTGGACATATGGGGAATAATTTTTTTGTGGATGAGATCCACTTTTCAGGTACATCAGTACATCAATAGCTAATAATCAGATTTTATTAACTCTTTTTTGGTGATGGTTAAAAAAATCATTAATTCTTCTTTATGGTTTTTAGCATTTTTTTCCCTGGACGTTTACCGTACCATAAAAATAATGAAAAATATCTTTATTTTTCATTGGTCATCATGATTATGGCGATACCCCATTTATATGACTTTTTTATGGGTAACTTGTTTTGCGGAATATAGAACTCATTTTGTGAGAAATTTGCTTGTTTTTGCATCGCCAAGCAACAATGGGCAGAACATTTATATTTTTTTGTTTACAGAGCTGGATTAGAGCTTATTTTTTGCGGGACAAGCTGTACTTTTTCTTGGTATCATGTTGGGGTAAATTTTACTTTTTGATCACTTTTTATGTGCTTTTTATGTGGTCAAAATTTTAAAATTTCATAATTTTTGTAAGATTTTTTGTGTTTTTTTACGGCGTTCACTGTACGGGTTTAGTGACAATTTTATTTTATTGGACTGGTTGTTACGGACGTTTTGATACCCAATATGTTGTGTTTTTTTGGTGATTTTCACTTTTTTATGTTTTATTTGATTACTGCATGGGACGGGATTCAGGGGACTTTTATTCTTTTTTAATAATTTTTTTAAATTTCACTTTTATTTTTAAACTTTTTTTCTTTACTGTTTTATTTTGTCCCAGGATGGGACATGAACAAGTGATCATTTGATCACTTGTTCATTGTAATATACTGCAATACTATTGTATTGCAGCATATTACATAGTCAGCATATGCATTCTGGCTGCATTCATAGGCTGACAGCTGCACTGTTAGATCGTGCACAGTGCACGATTCTAACAGGCAGCTACTACAGGCAGCCCTGGGGGTCCTTATCGGACCTCGGGGTTACCATGGTAACGATTGGCACCTCGGTGCAGGGCAGGGCCACACCGATGCACCATAGACTATGACCGCGGCCTCTATAGGGTTAAACAGCCGGGATCGCGACTATCTCGATCCCGGCTGTTACTGTGGGATCCCCGCTACCGTGTACCGATGGGATCCCGCGGCGATCACATGGGTTCAGCATCCTATGATGATCCTATGAATCACGTCAAGGTGCGGAAAGGGGTTAAAGTAATCAAGAAATCACAACTTTCAAATTTCTTTTCAAGGAAAAAAAAAACAAAAACGTCCTTCATTCTTGTCTCCTAAAAAGTCCCCAGTCTTAAGTCAGACACTAAGTCACTTCCTTGGCAGACAGAAAATTGATTCACCTACAGATCTGTTTCTCTTGCAGATCGATAAGAGCATCGGCTTTGACTGCTCTGCACAAGAAGATTGTCCTTTCTTCACACACATTCTAAGGAAAAGGATTTAAGAAATAGGTTTTTAGTGGGTTGTTTGAACTGCTCCACGGTAGAAAGGTGGCATCCAGTTAGACGGCAGAAACGGGCAAAAAAAATAAACTGGAAATAATGTTTCGAGTCAACACGGCAAGTGTAGAGACTTCTTCAATGAATTACTGTATATATACAGTATAAATATGCCTTCCATAGGATCCAAAAGTGCAGCAACATGTGTAAGAAATCTTTTAATTGACTTAAGATTTAAAGAAGTCCTGTCTATTTTTAATACCCATAGGCAGTTTTACCTAGCAATAGAAGTATAAACATGTTGCAGCGTTTCTAAAGAGAAAAATACTGTAAGCGATCAGATCATGTTACCATGATGGAGCGACTGTACTTTTTATATGTCCATTCCCAACATTCACAATGGTCATCCTGATCATTCAAGAGCTCTGGGGGTTGTTACGAGAACTACATACACCTCTATGTGGTGTAATTGGTAAAGATTATGTGCTAGAGCTACTAGGGATACTATAAGAGAAGTTCATTTATTATGAAAAACATATAGTATAATCCAGACTGTGTCATTTAGACGGACACTGATGCTGTGGAATCTCTACAATGTATTTAAATGTAAAGCTTCATCCCAAAATTCACAAATGCAAACAAACACATAAACATATAAGAGATGTATAAATGACAGATGAAATGCCTTCCCTCCATTTTATTGTTGGTTCTGAAAATCAATAGATCAATCCTTTTACATAAATTATTCATCGCAAACGGGTTTATTGATAACACAAATGTAGAATCTAAGAGAATATTTCTCATTAGCCCAAAGCCTCTGTATCATTATAATATGACAACTCTGGTTATTTATCACATTTTATGTGATAGAGAAAAAAAGTATCAAGTATTTGTTAACACCTTAAGGAACAGGCCATTTTCGATTTTGTGTTTCCATTTTTCACTCCACATCCTTAACCCCTTAGTGCTATATGACGTACATGTACGTCAAGAAATGGGGGTCACTTGCCGCATCCCGAGGTACATGTACGTCTCCGGGATCGCCTGTATCAGAGCCCAATGCGTTCGCTGCGGGAACTCTGCTGTATGTGACAGCCGGCTCCCCCAGAAACAGCTGGGATCGCTATAATCACGATTCCGGCTGTTTAACCCCTTGGACGCAGCAGTCATAGTGACCGCAGCATCTATGGAGCAGAGCCGGGTACTCACCGGTAGGTCAGTATGCTCCGTGCAAGGCTTGCAGCACGATCTAACACAGTGCATGTCAGCCTGTGTATTCTGCTTGGATGATTATGTAATATGCTGAAATACATTAGTGCTGAAGTATTTTACATTGAACAAGTGATCGAATGATCACTTTTTCAAGTGTACCAACACTGGGTATCAGCATACTCAAGAGAAATTGGGTATCAAATGTTATGGAGCTTTTTGTCATTTATTCCTTGAATTTTTAAGTTTTGTCCAAAATTAATGTATTGTCCAAAAAGATTACAAATTGTAAATTCCACCTCCATTTTGTTTTTACCCCTGTAAAACACCTAAAGAGTTAAAAAAAACTTTTTAAAGTTGTTTTTTTATAATGGGTTAATTTATGTGGTTTTACTAATATAAGGACTCTCAAAGTCACTTGAAAACTGAGCAGGTGTAAATATAAGATCTGGCGATTTTCACCCAAAATTCTAAGCACCATAGCAACCTAGGAAAATGAGAGGATGCATAAAAAACCGTGCCAACGTAAATTGGACATTCGGGAAATGTTATTTATAAAGTTATTTGGGTGTTATGACTATCTACTTCAAAAGCAAAGAATTTAGAACTCTGAAAATTAAGAATTTTTCTATCTTTTTGACAAATTTCTATTTTTTATAATTAAACGCAAAAGATATCATCCAAATATTTCCAATAGTTTGAAGTACAACGTGTGGTATGAAAATTACCTTAATGTGTTAAAGCATTTGAAGATTATAGCCACTTATAGTGACACAGGGCAGATTTTAAATATCGGGCTTGGTCCAGAAGCCCTAAAGTGACTTGGTCCTGAAAGGGTTAAAAATCCATAATGTTTTGCATTTTTTCGTTTACAGAGCTGTAAAGGCTTGTTTTCTACCCCAAAAAATTGTACTTCCTTGGGACAGAATTTTATATTCCATGCCGGTTACTGGAAGGCTAGAAATAAATTCCAAATGCTATGAAATTGTAGAAAAAAAACTCATTTGTGGCATTTGCTTGTGGACACAGGTTTAAAGAGGGACTTGCAGACAGCCATAAAATGAGAGAGACACTGGCTCACATAAATAACACCCCCCTTGTGACTCACTGCTCCTTCTGGCAAGGTGCCATGTAGGTTTACAAAGTAAATTTTCGGGAGATTATATGCATTTTTTTAACCCCTTACCAACGCGCTGTAATAGTATGGCGCATGAGCGGAGCCCTCTCCACAGCTGGTATATCTTTGCTGCACATCCCGGCGATTGCCACCAGCAAAGCTGCCGGCAGCTTCAAAAATACGGCGGTGCATGGGTGTCACCATCTTGGTGAGGATCATCGCTCCTCGTGACGTCATCGGGGAGTGGCGATCCGGCACCATGACAGCCTCGGGTCATCTGAAGAACTGCGGCTGTCTCGTTTTAACCCATTCATTAAAATGTTCTAATTGCACATTATAATAAATGAAGAGGAAAATCCCCATATACTGCCATACTGTAGTTTAGCAGTATATAGTAGGATCAATTAGACAAACTAGAGTTAAAGTACCCTAGGGAATCAAATAAATAAATAAAATAAACAGTAAAAATCATAATGACATTAGGTATTGTCACATCTGAAAATGCCCGTTCTATCAAAATATAATAACCGTTTTTCACTGTGTTTAACCACGTAATTCAATAAAAAGTGATAAAAAAGGTTGTACAGTCCTAAAAATTGTAGCATTGAAAACATCATCAAAAATTGTTCAAAATGACACCACCCACGGCTCCGTACACCAAAGTATGAAAAAGTTATTAGTACCAGAAGATGGCAAAATAAAAAAAATAAACAAAATTGTACAGGAGGTTTTAATTTTTGTAAATGTATGAAAACATTATAAAACCTATACACATTTGGTATCCCCATGATTGTAACGACCACAAAGAATAAAGTAGACTGGTCATTTGGAATATTACATGCCGTCACTATGAAGTGCAATTTGTTATGCAGAGAACAAGCCATTGCAGAGCTCTTTAAGTGTAAAAATAAAAAAGTTATAGATTTTTGAAGGTGGTGAGTGAAAAATGGAAATGGAAAAACAAAAAAGGGCCAGGACGTTAAAGGGAAACTACCACCACGGATCTACCTATAAAGGTAGATCGGGTGGTAGGTACATGTATTGGGCAGGAGGATAGCCTTTTTAGAGCTAATCCTCACGTCCCCACTATCTGTTTTAGCTACCGGGGCGAGGAGTAGCCAGACATGAGGCTACACATTGCGGCTACTCCATGCCCCAGTAGCCTCTTTGTTCCTCCTACCCTGACATCTTCGGTGCGCAGCTACTGAGAAGCCAGAGTTCTGCACATGCGCAGTAGCTCTGGTTTCGGAGCAGTGGCCACGCAGGTGTGGGCCTGCGCATGCACAGAACGGCGGCTTCTCGGACGAGGGCGCACAGCTACGGTGTCCCCCCTTTAAGGCCCCTCTTCTCTTCTTCTTCAGCCCCCTCTTCTTCTTTCTCTGTCTCTTCCAATTCTTCTCGTGAGGAGACACCTGAGGAGGAGAGCAGGAACAGTGAAGACAGGACAAACTCCAATGAGGTGCTTGGACCTGGCAGGGAACAAGCTCAGGATATCCTGGAGACATCTGGAGCGTCCTTTGGCCAGGAGACGGACTCTGGTAACTGGCACTGACTCCTTTGCAAGCAGTACGGCCGAAGGCTGAAGTGACTCTTGGAAAGCCGGAACAGCACTGGGTAGCTACAGAGGTTGGGTTGGCTTTTGGGAAGCTGGAGTAGCACTGGGAAGCTGTGGAGGTAGCTCTTGGAAAGCCCCAGGCTGGAGCGTCTTTTGGAAAGCCGCAGTCTGGAGTGACTCCTGGAAAGCCACAGGCTGGAGAAACTCCTGGTAAGCCCTCTGGACCACTGTGGGGGATGATTGCACTAGCCGCAACCTGGGACTGGAGTCTAAATGGCCCCTGGTCTTCGCCAGAGTCCACCGCAAAGCGGGATGGTCTTGAAGTGGCGGGGTGCCACCAGGTCGTTCCACAGGTGCGACTAGGCCCACAGTGGCAGCCAAGGTAGGGAAACAGGAACCACAGGGAGTAGGAACCACACGGACAGACCACAGGAGCTGGGCACAGGAACAGACCTCAGAATGGCAGGACCTCGGCAGGATGGCAGGATCTCAGGATGACTATTGGGATACAGGACCGCCACAGGAATACAGGACCGCCACAGGGATACAGGACCGCCACATGGATACAGGACCACCACAGGGATACAGGAAAGCCACAGTACCGGAAACCCAGGAACACGGAGGAACACTGGAGTACAGACACACAGAGGAATCCTGTAAACGCTGGAACATGGAGGAACACTTGGAAACACAGGAGGGCTTTCACTTCAGGGATAATGACTTGAAGATCCGGCAGGGGATGCTTGGAGCTGCTGGATTATATAGCAGAGACCAAGGACTCGCACGGCCGAAAGCACAGGGAAGCAGGCTCGTGGACAGGATCGCGGGGTCACTCGTGACGATATAGTGCTACGGGAACTTGTCATTAGATTTATTAGTGAAAATCTGGTGACAAGTTCCCTTTATGAGGTCTGTCTTCTAGCAGATATCCATCGAGCTCCTGTTTCGTCTGTTTCTTTGCAAAAAAAACGTTTAGCCAACATATTCAGTGTGCACATAACCAGAAACTTTCAACAACTAGACCATGTCTTATACTGTTCCACCCCAAAGAAAATAAAGTAGATTTAATCATGTTCTTCTTCCACATCGGGTATTTGTCCACTGAAGCAGAGACTAGGCAGTGAGTATTAGGAAATGACGGACAAAACTTGTATGACAACCAATCAATATCACAAGCAGGGCTGTATTTAGTGTAAATGCTATCCTAGGCACTCACAGTGCTTATGCACATAACACTTATGAATAACACACATCATACCATTTATATGCTGCACACAATATAAATATGCCAAATATTCACATGAATATACCTTCAGTGAATATAACACAAATATACTATCAATTACTATACCACACACACAAGTATACAGCAACACTAAATATATTTTTGGTGCTATAGAAATAATTTTGTACACTATCATTATCTACACACCATGGCCCTTAAAACTAACCAGTCACTTACAGCATAGTGTTCCCTGGATAGCAACTATATCCCTCACTGTGCTCCTAAATAATACATAATTCTAATTACTGACTATGCTGTGCCCCCCCCAGACCCAGATGTGGTCACACACTTTATGACTGCAATCATAGTGTCCTTGGAAATAGTAAAATAAAAACCTTTCACAATTGCTCTGGAGTTGGGTTTATTGCAGAAATACCACTCACTTATATAAAGAAAGTTGAGATTTTAGCATCCTCTGCTACTGACATCATGGATAGTGCAATCTAAGAACTGAAAACTACATTTATCTACGTTATTAAAGGTGCGTGATTCAGGTAATACATAAGCACAAATTAAAGCGACCCTTGAAAAAAGTGTCTTTATAAGTGACCACAACCACAAAATCAGATCAGAAAACTGGAGATTTCAGACCAACATGGGATTTTAGTCCTAAGGGGAAATAGATTCAAACCAAATATATTTGCTCTGCTAACATAGCTTAACACCATGCATCTATGCAAAGTTCAAATAGATTACAAACATAATGGGGTTTATTTACTAAGGGTCCACGAACACACTTTCGTTGGACTTCCCTACATTTTCGAGTTTTGAACGGCTGTGACAGATATGGGGGGGGGGGGGCATTGAACGATCCAACTGATCCGGACTGAGTGCGGGAACCTAACAAGAACCTAAGGCCCCTTCCACACTTGCATTGCAGATCACGTCAGAGTTTGATCAGGGTGCGATCAGTGTTTGGTCAGTGAAAAACGCACATTTTGCATCAGAGTGCAATCAGTTTTCAGTCAGAGTTTGTTCAGTGTCTCAGTTTTTCATGCACGTTTTCAATGCAATGTCAATGCGTTTTTGGATGGACTCAGGACTGAGCTCTATCTTTTCTATGGCTATTTATGCGTGAAAAACGCATTGCACTTGCATTGCACTTGCAAGTGTCTCAGAGTGCAGTGCGTTTTTGATGCATCTCCATAGACTTGTATGGTGCGTTTCTCACGCGCGTGACTTGCAAAAGTAGAGCATGTCGAGATTTAAACGTGCGTTAAAAAAAACGCGTGTGTGTGCGTGGAAAAAATGCAAGTCTGAAAAGACCCATTGGTTACAATGGGTCAGAGTGCAATGCAAGTTCTGCGGTCCAAAGCACGCGCAGAAAACGCGCGTTAAAAACGCAAGTGTGAAAGGGGCCTAAGAGGTTGACACTTTACACCTATTGAAAGAGTCGCCCGACAAGCAAGAGACGGAGATTGGACATGAGCATTGCGCTTGCGTTAAGCATATTGGGTTCTGATGTTACAAACCTGTTCTTCTTTTCGTTTAAATCCTAGAAATGACTTAATGCAACTCTATTAGTTATATATAATTTACTGGTATGTTTAGTTTATATTTTATATACGATTTTCTACTTATTTCATTGGCCAAAAATGTCACATGTCTCACACAGACTTTGGTTCCGGTAAGGTGCCACAATGCCTAAAAACACTGCACTGTATCATTTTGTTAGGTTGCATGTTGTTCTGCAATGTGTTAGAAATATGTCACAGTGACGTCCCTGTATGTTTTTATATTTTTTTTTTTAAAGGAAACCTACCACTTGAAGTGGTAGGTGTAAGAAGGAAATACCGAGCACCAGCTGAGGGTGAGCTGTTGCTGGAGATTATTTTTGTTAGTGTTTTAAACCGCTGTATTGCGGTTTAAAACACTTTTTAAACTTTATAGCCGAGGCTGCTTCAGTGCACCATCCGCGCGACTACATAGGAAGTGAAGGAGAGCCGCAGGATCGCGTCTGGACCGGGTAAGTAAATGTGCCCCACTGTGGTCAGCATTCGACCAGCACATGCTGTAGGTGTGATGCGATTTGGACGCCCGTGCCTAAGCAGACTTGGAGTACAGGTAATGAGTCTACATTTTGTTCTATTGTGTGCTCTTAATTATTAGCTTATGCTGGCAATGTGTTTCTGCATCTCCATGTTGTTCTGGAGACTAGAAGAGAAGTAGTATAACACATCCTCTGCATAGTTTCTGACTTTCTATCTAATACGGTAGGTTAGTTTACTTTGTTCACATCACTGCAGGCAATTGTATAAGACGCTTCTATTTTGTTCTTTCCAATGTAACATAAAAGAAATCTTGCAATATTTAGATTCAATTTGTCTCCATAGATGCTAGGCCGCTGATTCTATTGTGACTGGAAAGGAAAAGAACTAATCATGTGATAGTAACCTGAATCGAATAAATACAAAAGGTACACATGAGCCTTGGCACCAACGATCCCGCACGGCTAGATTGGAAATGAAGCAGCTCATGAATAGACATACACATTCCGGTAATACCAAGAAAGTCTGAAAGGTTTCTCCTTGATCCGCAGTTACCAGGAATGCAATAAATAACATACATTTATTTAACCCCAGGGGACGCAATGAAAATGCAAAAGCGTCTTATTGGGATTGATGGAAATGGATTAAAACCAGTTAAATTCTCTGCACGGCTTATTGATCATTTCCACATTTCCCCTCACTAACCCAATGAAATATCAGTGAAATTTGCTGCTGTGAGACAATAAAAGAGATGGATGTATTTCAGAGTGATTCCCTGGAAGTGACATGGAAAGAAATAAACACGGCACTGATATTCTCCAGTCTATAGGTAACACAAAGCGTGAAAGGCCACAGTGTGAGTGACACAGGCTAATAGGGCTTATAAGGAGCTCTCCGGTTGTTAGATGTGGTCACATCTCTAATGTTACCTCCTGTGTAAGTGAGTAAGAACTTTTATCCAGGTGAGAGAGCTGGAGCGGCAGAGGGGGCACACAAAGGACTGATAAGCCGCCATCTGTCTGCTCATAACCGGCACATGGGAGTGAGCGCTTTAGATTCTATCCTGCATACAAGTCAAGGGTCAGCACAGCAAGGGAAATCTCTGACACATTGCAGTCTAGAACTTAAATGGAAATCCCTGACTAGAGCCCCTGCTGCCCGTTCCTGGCTCCTGCCTGGTGCACAAGCATGAAAAACATAGAAGATTATGTATAATCTCAATAAAAAGATGTTTTTTCTGATACAACAGAAGGAAACCAGGCCAGTCTTTTTTATATGTGTGAAGCAATAGATATAGATAGTGGGATGAGTTTATTAAAGTTTATTAGCAGCGGCGCAAATCTCGAAAATGTTGGGAAGCTCGACGGAAATGTGATCCGCGGATCCTTAGTAAATAAGCCCCACTGAGTGTAGCAGACTTCTGGTGAAATATTAGAGCAGAGGGGAGGGACGGGAGGGGAGTTTGAATGCGGAGAGCCAAGAATACAGCAGTATTAGGAGCCTTTATCATAGCCTTTAAATATGTATGAATTCAAGAGTCAAGGATATTCTGGCTAGCTCTCACTAGCAGTCTCACTAGCAATATCCAGAAAAGTAATAAATAGCAGTCTACCAACCAGTATAATATATAGGTAGATACATATGGGGCACGTAGGTAGGTCAATATCACACACAAAAGAATTTTTGTTTTTTGTATATTTTTTCCAACCAACGATTTTCAGGGAAAAACAGGCTTTGAGTGTAAAAGTCTTAGAGATGATACAATGCTCATAAATATTTACCACTCTGATTTTCAACGCTTTTTTGTAATCACAGAGCAATCATTTAATCAATGGGCAGCGGAATGCTGATTTCCTGCAGGAGGAAAGTGCAAGCAAATGTTCTTCATGGAAAGAAATGAAATATCAGTGAATAGGCAGTTATAACCCTCTCCCTGCATATACAATGCACATTAACAATCTTGCTCTGAAAACAGTGGAGGATGGTTGTTCGAATAAATGTAAAAGATGAATTAGCTGTCCTCACTTTGTATCTAAAGATCAATGACGTAATATTAAAGCTATTATTCCTTCAAAAATATGGACACAAGGCTCAAGGCCACTTAGGTAATATGATATTACTACATGGTATTGTAGGAATGTGCCAGCATCAATCTCACAACCATGTACATTGTCAGTCATCTGACATTTTCTATTGCTGTTTTATGAAGTACATTATTATTAAAGGGAACCTGTCAGTAGTTCTCTCTCACTAATTCTGACATCACTACCTTTTAGAGCAGCTCACATGGGCTCTTTCCCATCCTTTATCCTCATGATCCATACATCAATCAACGTAAGATTACCTTTTGTTTATTATGCAAATGAGCGTAGGCACTGGGGTGAGGAAGTTAGGCCAGGCGGAGACTTTACTGTTACCCCTTGTATATGTGCTTATAAGTGTTGCATTGCATTAGTAGTTATTTTGCTTTAACTGCTGCCTGTGGGAGACACAGATAAGGCAGCAGCTACATCAAATACCTGACTAGCCTTCCCTGTACAGAGGAGCTGCACAGCTCTGCAATTTGGATCATCATTAACAAGCCAGACCTCAGCATCAAGGCAAACACTGATTAGATTGACCTCAGATCATTTGAATACAACTTTAGGAACTGAATGTTTAAGTTTCAATGTGTATCAGGTGCTGGGATCAGTGGGCATACCAGGTAAGTGGAAGTTTCTGAGCCAAGCGTTCCTGTCCCTGTAAAACCACATTTCTATGAGACTGTTATCACACCACTAATGCTCTGCACTTAGTTCATCTTAATCCTCCTAAAAAGTAGTTTTACAACCTTTGAAAAGTACAGAGTGTATGGAAGATAAATAATTTGGAGGAACATGGTAGCATATTCTTCATGCCCTAAATCTTCAGCATGCAGTGCATCCATCCATCACAATTATATGTGAGCATTTAAGTATCTTTAGTGCACTCACAGAAGATATTAGGGGAGCTCACCACAGAGACTATACTACATTAATGATGGCTGAGCTGTGCAGCAGTTCTGTGACAAATGCTTTATACTTGGAGGGGGCAGAATGCTGATCAGCGCATAATGCAAGTTATCACTCAGCAGGGAGTGCATCCATGTGAACTGAAATCCCTCACGTCATTTATAGAAGCCATTTGCCACTAAAGCTTGCAGATATCCTTAACCTCTTCTTCACCTGAATTTCCCAAACACAGTTTTACAGGAGCTTAGATAACAATGAAACAGTGGGGGGGAGTCCGTTTTTTATCTATTCACCCGGCATTTGTATATATCATATAAAAATCCCATTTACCATTTATAACATATAATCCATTAAGTATTCAGCGCCAGTATATTTCACACTTGTTATGGAGTTACCTGTCGCACAGTAATTTGCCTACCCATCTTGAGCTCTCACACACATAGAAAGCTAATTAAACGGATGAATTTTTTTCAGGAGCAGAGAGATACTTTGCATATTGCCTAAGGTAGAATTCACACGACTGTATGGGGGACGTATGTAAGGCCGCAAGCTTGTGCCCATACATACATCCCCCATTGACGGCAATGGCTGCACAGAGCAACATGGTGCCACACACGTGCGGCACAGTACCGCTCCGTACACGGGGAAAAGATAGGGCATGCCTTATGTTTCTCTGTGTGCAGAGTGTATAGCTGTGCTGGGATAAAGTCAAAACTTTATATTCATAATGACATAATTTTATTTTATTAAGACCTTTATTAAGACCTTTTTTGCAGAAAAATGGAAATACTCCTGGGTCTTACAGAAGACATTTAGAATAGATTTTGGGAGCTTTTTAACATATAATGCTTATGTAAACTCTTCTTGGGTCAGTTTAAAGGAATCTCATCAGTTATGACCATATTTTTTTTATGAATAGCTGAGTAACCTTACCTTTGTGTGTTGTTAGTTGCAGGACTGCGTGAAATACAAATATTCCGGGATTGTAGCTGGATTTGGATCACTGGTGTGTGAGACCTCTCCAATGTTCTGCTGCACATCCTCTCATCCCTCATTAACTATTGCAGTATTCATACAGAAATATGCTACAGGGAAGGGGCTGTGCTATGGTCAGTGAAAAGATCTCACACACCAGTGCTCCAAATCCAGCTACAATACTGGAATATAAATGCATTTTTTGCAGTTCTGCTGCTATATACATATACAACATACAGAAAGGTATGGTTACAGAGCTCTCCAGGACCAATACCTAACACTGTTTGTAGTTTTGCAGGGTTAGAACTGCTGACAGATTCCCTTTGATATAGACCATGGCTGCCTGTATTGTACAGACCCCAAATACCTGGGACCTGCACTTCAAGAATCAAAGTTATCTGTGAGCTACTCTACATCCCTGTGGGACTAAAACTCCACAATGTAATCATATAGAGGTACAGAGCTATAGTCCTGCATAGATGCAGGAACTTGTATCATGACATGTATCTATGATGCTTGATATTGTTCTCAATGAGGGATGTGAAGTGCGGCCAGTAAATGGTCCATATTTAATGAATGGTATATGCTTGACTATGACAATAAAGTATCCCATCATACAAAAGAAACCAATGACACATGATGAATACCAATGATTTATAAAGAAATCAGACACTTGGCTGTCCATTGTCTTAACAGAAATAAGAAATACTGCAATGAGTGCTATTTTTGTCAAATTCTTTGTTCAAAAGTTAGTTTTTTTTCTACCCATGACCATATTTTCATTGTTCTTTAGGAAAGCTTGTTTTGGTTCAGCCTTTATTTTTGAAACCCATCAATGGGGCACAATATTTGAGTATAATAACATTTAGGGCAGATGAACTTGAGAGTGAAAAATGACCATGTGCAGAGGGCATACAGCTGCACTAAATGCAATACCCTTTAATGGACCGGTGCCCCCGTTATTTACACAGCTAATTTAGCATAAGTCTTACCTGAGCGCGAACACTGCAAAAGTCAGCTGTGAAAAAGTGACATTAATGTCTGTTTTTGCAAAGCCTATTTGCATCACTCTGGTATCTGGTTTTCATGGATCCACATAAACTATAGTCTATGGGGGCAATTTATCTTTGGATTTTCTCCGTATTTTCTCTTACATTTACGACTTTCTTTGGTATATTTGTGCCTAAATTTCCACTCATTAGAAAAGTTAGCCGCACAAGAATTTTGAGGTTGTTCTCCTAATATATATTTAAAATCCTGTTGTGGAAGTTGAAAAAGTCACAATTTTGGCACAAATCGTGGTTAAAAACATGTTAATAAGTTCCAGTCCCGATCAGGCATAGGAAAAACTTTAGAAGGGGTTGCAGACTTCGACTTTCGTGCAAATTTTTAAATAAAAAGTCGCAAAACCTCGGAGACTTAGTTGCCTGATCTATCAACCCCTAGGATAAATCAAACAAGTCCAAAACCCGGAATAACTAAAAAAAAACACACACTCAAATGTCCTGACTAAAGATAAATGACTCCCTATGAGTTATCCTTAAAAAATGCTTCTGATAAAGTAACATCCATGGGCATTAAAAAGTATTACATTAGGGCAGTGATGGCAAACCTTTTAGATACAGAGTGCCCAAACTACATCCAAAACCAACTTTTATGTTGCAAAGTGCCAACAAGACAATTTGGGCAGTAATCTATTGATCTCTGCTGTATCACAAGTTTCAATCGTATTGGTGTCCTTAGTACACCAATACAATATAAAGCAGGAAACATTTGGATTGAAGCTTCCCTCCTGGGTCCCCTAAAGAGGAAGAATCAGGGGACCCAAAGCAGGGGCTCCAACAATAATCCATTTCTGTCCACACCTTCTCGCTCCTCCTATAGTCTTGGCAGCCAAGTAGGTCTCATTTTAAAATAGTGTGGCGCGTCCTAGGACTCAAGGCTTCCTCCTGCAGTCCATCTGGTAAATTCTGTGCTGGGTGCCCACAGAAAGGGCTCAGAGTTCCACCTCTGGCACCCGTGCCATAGGTTCGCCACCACTGCATTAGGGCATTGGGCACCAGGAGCTATGGAATCATGGTGTTGTATTAAAACATCCGATTAGTTTATTTCTGTTTTTTTGGTCATTTCAATAAATTCCATGTAAATTATTGGCGTTTAGACCCTGACTTGCATATCAATATAATGTTCATGACATCTCTAGGCTTCATACTGCAGACCCCTGTAAAGATTAGCCGTCGGGCAGTCCAGGTGCATACTACAATGTCATGTTTAGATACAAAGGTTACCAATGGACTGTAAATACTGGAATTAGAGTTGATTACCCCTGAGGCATCAGATAAGTTGTTTGATTAAACCATCAGCCGCACACAGCAAGATATATTGAATAAATGTTAAAATGAGCACACACATTTACACGCCATCTGTGCATTCTTACATTCTGTGATTTAGGAATGAACAGAGCAGAACTCATAAAAATCATTTCACATAAAGTCGCTTAAAAGGCAAACTTGAAATAAATCAATGGATTCTTTCCCCACAACATTTGTTGCATTTATGGCTGGCTCATTTGCTGATGAGTAATAAGTAACCAGATGAGATGCAAATATTTTTGTATTATAGGTTGCTGGACAGTGACAGGATCACTGTGATGTCCTTCTATATGGAAAATGATCACATATTACTTTGAACTCTGTGTATAAATGACCTAAAGAGTCAACTACACTATAAGACATCAATTAGCCAGGAGGGGACATGCTAATGTGACTCTTGTACACCACAATGACTCTTTCCAAGTAATTTTAGTGCAGCATTTAAATATCTATTACTGTGTATTGTGGAATGGCCCAGAATATGGAATGACATCATTGTGATCATTTCAATGTCCCAGGTAATGGGTTGGTGATGGTTTGTAAGCCTAATTCCTCATGACAGATTCTCTTTAAGCTTCCCTAAGGATAGATGTCACTTCTTATTAACAAACAAATATCCAAGGACTATGGCCTACAGTTATTAAAGTGTTTGCACCAGTTTTCTGTCTGACTTTACACTGAAAATAAACATGCAAAAGGCTTGCACATGTATGTATAAAGTGTTTGCTCCAGTTTTGCGACCGGCTGCAATGTGTCCACAGCACCACAAAATTCTGCACCTGGGGATGTTCTGTAGCTGATTTGGACCATGTGCCACATTTATTACTGCGGCTAGACAGAACTGTGATGCACGCTCTAAGGTTAAAGGTGCAACAGAAAAAAGTTGGTGAACACTTCCCGAGCAGTGCAGGTGGTGCCAGATTAATGGAAACCACGGGCCAGTATTCAATAATATGGCACACTTTGCACTGCACTACTGCAAACTTCACTACTTTGTAAAATCTGGGCCTATATGTTTAGGAACATGGTTTAGTACTTATCTTTCAACTTTTTGTAATGGTTTTTGTTACATTTTAACAAAAAAGGGATTAACTTACAGAAAAGAGAAAAATTAGGGGTTCAGCAGAGAGGAAAAACTTGACATTGGTTCACAGGTTCTAATTTGTGGTGTTGCTAGGCTCATAAAAAATCGAAGCTTGGGCTCAAATGCACACGGATGGCCCATGCCCTGGATCATTTGACCGAGTGATTCCTCTGCTGGAATTGATGTCACAGTACTGAAATAATAAACACAGTGATGTCACAGTACAGGGATTAAAAGCACAGTGATGACACAGTGCATGGATTTGTATAACAATGATGTCACAGTACATGGATAATAGACACAGTGATGTCACAGTACAGAGATCATCGTGGTAATGTCAAAGAACATACAGGTCACAGTACGGAAATAATAGACACAGTCATGTTACAGCTGTGATACAATAAAGATAGTGATGTCACAGTACATGGATTAGTAAAACAATGATGTCACAGTACAGGGATAATACACACAGTGATGTCACAGTACAGAGATAATCATTGTGGTAATGTGATAATAGACATAGTGATGTTACAGCACTGATACAATAAAGATAGTGATGTCACAGTACAGTAATATAAACTTTGATGTCAAAGTACAGGGAATACACAAAGTAGTAATGTACACATTGAAATAACAATGATACAACATGTTAATGGGAACTAATCAAGATTACCATTGGTAAATAAAGGAGGCAGCAGTGAGCCAGGAGCAGTGCTCAAATAAAGGTTTCATGCCAAACAATTCTTAACATCTGCATGTAGGGGCTGCAAAATGCTAAATGACATACAACATGTAATTTCAGTTCTGCCCTCGAACCAGTGTACAAACTGAAGACTATATCAAGCTAAATTTGATTCCGTCAATTAACTTTATTAGAGACAAGACGAGGAGCTGGTGAAGACTGCCGTTGGGTTGGTGAAAATGGTGTTGTTAGCACAATTATTGTTTGTTTTGTCAGCCAGCCCAATGTGGATTCCTGATTTTCTCTTTAAACTAATAGAGGCAATAATGAACGATCTTCTTTGGAGTCATAAAAAAGTAAGGATGAAAATATCACATATGTACAAGAAGATTGGAGAAGGAGGGTTGGGGTACCGTTTGTTTTTGTTTTGGTTATTTTATTAGCTCACATTTAAGTAGATTAATAATGTGGAAGCACAATAAAGTTTTATGCACATTAGTGTGGTACACTAAGATGAACACAATTTTTGAATCTTTGGAAGGATGGGTTTTTCTGGGAAATCAGTTTAAGAACATGGTAACTTGTAAGGCTATTCACATGTCATAGTGTAAGATGAAACAACTACTGCATATAGGGGGAATGTTGTATGATACTCCACTTTGGGGGAATTACTATCTTCCAGAGCTTCTTTCAATCCCTTACACCTTCTTGTTACATCGGGGTGTCAAGGAATTTTTGAGATATTTGCAACTCTCCCATTCAATTAAAACAAGTAAAAAGAGGAACAATTTCTCAATAAATACACACAAATGTATTGAGTTTTTGCACAGTTGCACAAGCACTTGTAAAGTAATAGCGAAAGTATATAGGTTTTTGTTGAATGGTCACGTGGTCATGTATGAAGTGGGAAAAGGAGGTAGGAGTAATTTCAGAATATAAGTGGTCACGGATATATAAAAATATAAAAAATTGTTACTTTAATTGGAACCATAGAATTATACAGCTCAATATTATTTTTAGACTCTACTACACTCCGGTAGACTCCGGTAAAATGGGGTTTCAAGGTAACATAGGGTGTAAATAATGCGGAGCATTGACGACTGGTTTTCTCCACATGATTTGGGAATGCCCGAAGATAGCCGGTTTTTGGAAAAGTGTGTATGTAGAGGCTTCAAGGGCATTAAGGCAAAGATTGCGACCCTCTGCCTTTCTCTCAATTTTTGGCCTGGTGGAGGATCAGCTTTTGGGGAGATAGGGACCCACCCTCGATGAAAGAATGGCAAAACTTAGTGAGAAGTGTGAGAAGATATGAAAGGATCAGGATGACAGGAAGTAGGAGTTCTCAGAAGTGGATCAAAATCTGGAGCTTATGGCAAAAAGCAGATTGAGAAAGTGTGTTTTTTTTTCCTTCTTCCCAGTGGAGGGATATGGGATATGGAGGGATATATGGTTAATATACTGTATATATATATATATATATATATATATATATATATATATATACAATAAAAGATAGAAAAGGTAAAGGGGTCTGTAATTTTATAGTAAGATAGAAAGGTTATTTAACTTGCTTGTTGTATATGACGTGTTTAATTAAATGTGAAGGTTTCGGGACAATGACACTGTGACTATGAAATGGATTATTAATATGTTTGAAAATAATGCATTGTTTTAATGTAAATTTGATTAAATTCAATAAAGTGACTTTGTTTTAAAAAAAAGATGGTAGGCTCAACACTTAAAAGATGGCCAATATCACCTATAAATGATCTTGTAGGTGTAAATACACAGTGTAATTGCCTGAGCACAGTAGATACCTTCATACCTGAGTTGACTTTTAACCAAGGCCAAAGTCTTTCTCATGACCAGCTTTACTGTATAAGTAAATCTGTCTCTGGATGTAGTCATGGAAACAGGGATGAGAACCACCATTGTTTACACTGCTAGCTACAATGATAGAACATACAGCAATGCGCAACATATACAAGGTTTATACTACAAAGACAGACTTGTGTTCACATCTAGTAGTTCATTATTTTCATTGCAGGAACAGAAAAATCAAATCAACAGTGTTTGATTCATAACATGACTGCCAACCAATGGTGCCCAATTGACCTTTTTGACTTTAATGGGGACCATCAGGGTCTATAGACAACATAGTTTTAGGAATATGAAACAAAAGCACTGGCACATGACTAATGAGCATTTTATTTCATCTAAACAATCCCAATGCTCTTAAAGAAAATGTACCATCAAAATCCATCATGATAAACCAGGGACACTTACTCATAGATCCATGCACCATTACTGTGGTAATCTTCTTATATTTGTTTTCAGCAACTTACAACATTATGTTAATGAACCTGAAGGGCTCTCGTGGGTGTTTTTCACTGGTTATAATGAACAGGGCAGGTCTCCCCTCTCCCTACACTTCCTGCAGATGCTAGATTACATAGTTGGAGGGAGATAGCAGGAGAAGGTGACATGTTCTGCTCATTGTAACAGCCTGTGGCACGACAGCACTGTGGGGCTCTGAAAAAAAACTCCAATGCCCCTGACAATAATTTTTAGGTTTTTAATAAGGAAGAAAGCCATGAATAACAAATATAAGAAGATTACCACAGTGACAGTGCCTGGATCTATAAGAAAGCATCCCTGGTTTATCCATGCTTGATTTTATGGTAAATTTCCTTTAAGTTTCTGCAAATCAGTAGTTTGCAATGTATCTTATTGGGACAAAGTGCTTCATTCTCCTCCTACTTTGTTTCCTATTACAATCTCAACCTTTTTTTTACCTGAAACTACTTCACTTGAATGCCACCCACTGGGAGACAGTGGACTCCTGTAGCCAATGGAGATAAATTGGGCATGTAAAAAGCACCAAGCTGTGACACCTACAGATATGGCCAATAAATATGACACAAGCTCAATGCACATAAATTATTAGGCGGGTTAGGCAGGCGGTCTCCTAGTCTCCAGGGCTGAAGAAAAAAGGAACTCATACACCTACTGTGTAATATAAAACTTTATCAATAAAAGCCTATGTCAGAGCCCACTTGAACTTTAGGCTGCCCTAAGTTTCTCCATGTGCACCCATTATCCTGTAAGGCTGTTGCAGGGGTTGGTCACTTTGTAACAATATCACTTGAATAATGTACTAAGACTTGAAAATTAAATAATGCCATCAATATTAGGCATAAAAAGATTAATTGTTACCTTATGATCAAACAAAGAAAAACTGCAAAAAGAAAATGTGCCTCATTAAGTTGCAATTATTGGCACGTCTGGAGTTTGTTCAGGCCATAGCACTTTCATGTGTATATGAGGTGCACAGAGATATATAATAAGATGCAATTAACTTAATAAGGAAGAGTAAATATTTTCATTTGCATCAATTTGGCATATGTAAACATGGCAGATTTAATTAGTGATAATTTAACTGTAGGTTTTATATATTAAGCCCTTGTCAATTTATGGGCCCCTTTATTATAATTATGGTCTCTCATCTCCCATGTCCTTGTTTATCTGGTATCACATGGATGAACTGTGAATAAATTATGTTTAGCAAAAGCTCAGACTCTAACTCACTGCAATTACAGACACTAGAAGAGCTTCTTGAAGAAACACAAAGTAGGATTTAAGCTTTTGTAGGCAGTCGCCAGGTTGCTTAAAAGATTCTTTGAATTTGTATGCAAGTTGGAACTGATATATTTTATAATTGTATCTCCAGACAATTTTTTTTCCTCCCTGTGACAATTAGATTTTCAAAATTTTGTGCTGTCATGGGAACAAGGTGTCACGATACTGGTGATATATTGCTGGAATC
Source organism: Engystomops pustulosus (assembly GCA_019512145.1). Taxonomy (NCBI): domain Eukaryota; kingdom Metazoa; phylum Chordata; class Amphibia; order Anura; family Leptodactylidae; genus Engystomops; species Engystomops pustulosus. The sequence goes on from CM033646.1 coordinate 111,991,196, forward strand.
CAATAGCAGGGACTATGCCATGGTGGGAAATTTTGGAAGGATATTTGGATGATAGCCTAAATTTGCAAAAAAGGGAGTTTGTTTGGTGGAAGCGTTTTGAGTGTTATTATAGGAAAACTCAGCAATCGGGAGCAGATCTATCCAGTCATCTTGCAAGTGGCAAATATAACACCCGGAGATACTGTTCAAGAGTCTGATTTGTGCGTTCCGTCTGCCCGTTATACTGAGGATGAAATGCGGTTGATAAATTGATTCTGATATCAAGTGCCTTGCAGAAACTTCGCCAAAATTTTGATGTAAATTGCACTCCACGATCCGAGACAACTTCATCAGGAACTCCATGAAGACGGAACACATTATGGACTACTAAATCAGCAGTGTGTTTCGCAGAAGGTAGACCCATAAATGGAATGAAATGTGCAGCTTTGGTGAGCCGGTACACTACTACCAGGATAGTATCTTTACCTTTAGAAGGGGGTAGATCTACAATGAAGTCCATAGATATAGAACCCCAGGGACGAGAGGGGACTGCCCAAGGCTGTAATAAGCCTGTGGGTGAGGAACGTGGTGTCTTGCATCTGGCGCAAATATCACAGGACTTGACATATTTTCTTACATCCCCTTTAAAGGGCAAGGCAAACTAGATGGGGAATAGCAGAGCCATGCCTGACACAAGGATTATCAATACTGCTTCATTACAGACACCCGGGACTAAAGTAAAGCATCCATAGAGCTTCACCAGAGGTCTCAGTGGGCAGAGAGGTCTGTCTGTAACTAGGCGTTGTCTGTAAGTCCCGTGTCCTTAAGTCGATGACTGCCTGTAACAGGGATCTACATCTTGGTATGGAAGTAGCACAGTTCTGTAATTAAATTCAGATCTATTATACCTTGTATTTGTCTGTTTCATTACAAGTACAACCTTCTAATAACCAACCTGATGTTTTTGCTTTCCTAGATCTACTGTGGGATTAGCTTAGCTTTTCAGAACAAGTTGTACTTGCGACCTGTCTACCATGGTGAAACATCTAAATTCCACCTTTTGAACCATTGCTATTCCAGCAATTATTTTTCACTGTATCCACTCCAGACATCCTGGAGCTAACACTGTGGCCACCAACTCAAATGCTTTGTCTTTTAAATAAGCAAAATGCAAACAATCAAATGAGAAAATCCAGGAATGTTGCTGCTTTTTATAGTGGTAATATCATGTTATTAAGAATGTGAGTAAGAACCCATGGGTTAAGGCAAAAAATCCCCTGTAGACACTAAAACTGTAAATGCCTCTGCACTAGACTGAAGTTATTGGGGGGAAGAAATAGGAAGCCATCTGTTTTAAGAACCTTTGTGGCTTTATTTCATTTTTCCCTGATCATACCTACAGTATATATACCAGTGTTCTTGTCTGAGACAGGATCAATAGATATGACCTACATTACCATGGTTTGGGCCTCCAAATCCAGTGAACCAATAAAGAAATGGTTTTGTGCATCATATAGATAGAGAAAAAGACTCAAGACCTATTGTTCTGGAATAGCCAACTTGTGTGATTTCATAATTTCAGTTGTGGATTTCCCATATTATAATTGCAGAGGGGCAGTAAAGATTGTATCTTCAGGAAATCTTTCTATGTTATTTTCCCAGCAGCACTGTTTACACTGGATATCCCATAATAGATCTCTTTGGTTTGTAAATATCTGACAGAATGTGAAAGATGAGATCTTTGCCAAGGCCCTGAGCTCCAGACTTTTCTAGTCTAATGCCTCCAGGGAGATGGAAGTGCTCAGCTGCTTTTCTATATGGAAAAAGAGGAATAATGGCAGCCAAGGTCCCCAGTCGGGTGTTTGTGTGTCTACCTGTCTGTGCTTATATAAAACATCTTCCATCACAGCTCAATACTAGAAATAATGCAGATATCTGGTGTATAATGAAGCATATAAGCGGTGTACGGGAAGACAAAATCCCAGCAGAGGAACTGTTGTTCATTATTCCTGTCTGTGCTCCCTGGGGAGTGCTGAAATGGAGAAAATTTGTCATCATGACGCACTGGAGATTATCTGGATACAAACTTGTCATACGCTTCAGTGATGGAGGGATCAGTGGGATTGGTCCTTTGTCCATTTCCCTTGGCTCTCGACCTTTCTATTTCTGCACTTGCAAGATGTTATAAATCTTTCTTATGTTGAGGGTCTTCCAAGCTCCATTTCATTTCAGCAGCACTGTAAGTCTGGTAATGCTTTAGATTTGCTTGTTCCATGCACATAACAGAGTTAAATATTTAGTCAGTCATTTCACAAGGGACAAGTACTGGCCCATAAGCAATGTGGATAAAATTAGCTCAACAATGCCACCAGTTGCTACTTAATTCATGGATTGAGTCATTATGCCAATTGTCTGATATCACCTCAGTGAAGTAAAAAAATACAGTATGTAGAATACATACAGAGTTGTAGTGTTAAGTATGGATAGGGAATAAGCCACAGCCTTACCCTTTGTTAAGCCAGGTTATTGATTACAGACTTATGGAGAAACTGATAAGAATGCACTATGATGACCCATGGTTACAAAAGAACAATTCCTATTGTAAAATGAAACCAAACTGCTAACACTGGTAATAGTTGTGCCCAAATCAACTGGAATGTAAAGAATGGTGAACAAGAGGACATAAAATAAACTGAATATGTAAACCCAAACTCAAAGGAATAATATACACTAAAGATCAAAATAGGGAACAAAACACAATGGGGGTCATTTACTAAGGGCCGGATTCACGTTTTTTGCGACGTGATACCCGAATTTTTCCATTTTGCACAGATTTTCCCTGTATTGCTCCGGGATTTTGGCGCACGCGTTTGGATTGTGGCACATCGGCGCCAGTATGCACGCAATGTAAATCGGGGGGCGTGGCCATAAAAAAACCTTACGGATTCGGAAAAACGGCAGCATTTAAAAAAAAAAAGTGACGCTCGACACGCACTTACCTTCACCCAGGATGGCTTGGTGAACTCCAGTGCGCTCCGATGCTCTTCAGCACAGCTGCGACACCTGGTGGACGTCGGAGGAACTGCCTTAGTGAATTCCGGCCGTACCCGAATCCACCGCAGAGAACGTGCCGCTGGATCGCGAATGGACCGAGTAAATAAATATGCCCCAATTTCTTAAATGTCAAGGTCATTGTGTAATCCTATGTGAATACATCCGAACATTAGTAAAATAGTAGTCTTTTAACCTTATTTCATAAATTGTGTATGTTCTAAAGCACATAATAAAATGTAAATGAGATAATTATAAAAAAACACTGATCAAAATTAGAGAACACTTTCAGATACCTGTAAATTATTGATGTTAATCTGGCATCTGATGCTAAGTATCTTACAACCAATATTTAACTGGCAGCCTAACTCTCCAGTTTTCACTGACCTCGAAAAATGGTGTGCCGTTCCCAAGTGACTGAAACCCTCTGGCAGCAGGTTGTCCAGATGAAGGTCAAAGAAGGTGAACCTGTCACCCATAGAAGGATAAGTTAGTTGTTCCTAGTTTGTGATTTTGTAGAATATTGCATCTAAAGCATCACAAACTCATATAAAGGAAACCTACCACTTGCAAATAGTACTTCTAAGCATCAAATACCGTGCACCAGCTCAGGTTGAGCTGGTGTCAGAGCATATCTTCATGCGCCTTAATTGGTAAATGGCACACCACCGTGCGCCGAAGTTGCTTCGAATATAAATATTACAAAAGTGTTTGAAAGCATTACAGCGGTTTATGAAAATAACAAAGATATGCTCCGGCACCAGCTCACCCTGAGCTGGTGCACGGTATTTGATGCTTAGAAGTACAATTTGCAAGTGGTAGGTTTCCTTTAAGTCCCTCAAGATGGCTGGTCCCTCTCAAAAGATAAATGCAAGAGAATCTCCATTGGTAATCATTTCAATACTGCAGCTGGAATAGCTTTCCAGTTCAGCACAGATCATGGTACACTGTCACAATGTTTAAGAACATTTGAACTGTAAGCCCACTCTGCCGTGACCAAATCTCTCATAAACAGAAAGAATTAGAAGGCTAGACTCCCCTTTGCTGAGTAACATGTTGTGTGGACAGAGGAGAAGTGGCCCACAGTTCACTTTCGTGATGAAAGTTTAATTTGTTTGGATCTGATGGGAAACATTGGGGCTTATTTACTAAGGATCCTGAGGCCGCATTTTCGATGGGTTTCCCGACTTTTTGGGGATTGCGCCGGGGATTGTGTCGCACATGATCGGATTCACACAACTCAAATCAGAGGGCAGGTGGACGATACAATGGATTCGGACTAAGCACGGGATTTAACATTTAAACTTTGGAGTGTCTGGATCGGGATCGCGACTCGGACAGGTAAGTAAATGTGCCCCATTATGTTTGTTGATAGACTGGAGAAAGATTGAACCCAAAGTGTGTGGTGTGTACATGGGATGTGTTCATATAAGTCTGATGACAAATTGGCAAATGTTGGATCAAGATACGGCTTCAGCAATGCCAGAACTGCTGACCAAGGTTGTTACAAGTAAAGAAGAATCTTTCAATCCTTAATACACGGAAACGCCAGCAATGTTTAAAAAGATAGACCTAAACATACACTTTCTTATTGTAATTTTAATATATGTTTTTTTTTTATCTCAGTCATTTATCAGAAAAGGAGAGAAGATATTAATCAGAGGTTGCTGCAGAGTCCTATATGCATTGTATGACTGGCTTCAGACTCCTGACTAAGCACTCTGCTCATGCCATATTTCATAAGGAGAGTTAGCGCAGAGTTCAAAGAAAAGACTGATTAATATTATCATTACTTATGAAATGTGAAATAATGGTCAAATTGGGGAAAAAAATATTTTAATACTAGAAGCCTCTACAGCAATTATATTCTAATGACAGCTCTTATAAGTGCCTTGTTACCCAGCATTGGCCACATAGGGCACACTCACAGGGTTAATCTCAACTGGTAACATCCCCAACCAACAACAGGCCTTCATTATAGTCTGTAGGACACTCCCTTCTCCCATTTGCCCCAGTATACTGGAAAATTCACTAAGCCATGATTAAGGTCTGGAAAAAAAACCTGGATTCCCCTAATAGGCTTAATCACTTGTATGTATGACACATGAAGTACAATTTTTGTCCAACTCCATATTCCTTGCATTATTTTACACTATTATGCACCCCACATTAACGGGAAACCGTCAGAAGATTTTACCCCACTACACTTCTAGTTCCCTCAGGCAGGGTATGAAATGTAATTCCTAGAATTCCCACTTTAATGTGAAATCTTACCTGTTTACCTATAAAATATAACAGCCAAACGCAGGCAAATATGGCTCTTCACATCCGAGCGTCACTTCAGAAGCCTGTACCTTTCGTTCTATAGTAACTAGAGACAAGTTTTTTCATCATATTAAAGGTGTGAATCTCAAGAAGCTTATGGTTCTGTAATCTACAGAAACTGGACATATAGGAAGTTAAAATAAATGGGACCAGATCTGCAGCTCACAAAGCTATATGCCTGATGTGATCTAAAAGATGAGATCCTTATATTTTATATGTTTATACGTATTATAGAACAGAAGATAGGGCTTCTGAAATGACACTTCCCTTGCGACCACTAAACTTGACTCATTGTCAGCGCCATAATATTTTTTATTATTTTAGATTTTCCGACACTCTCAATTAGTTCTATTCTTGGGCCCACAATGTTGGAGTCGCTTGTGAATCTACCAGTTTTTTGGCGCAAGGTGTAGCGCAAAAATAGCCCAGCTAAGAGCTGGTCTAGGGAGTGCTCCAATTCATGAATCTTTTGCACCACAAACGTATATCCCACTTAAAAACGTAGAACAGGACTAGCTCCACCCTGCACCAAAAATAATAAATCTGGTCACATGGAGCTCAAACAGTTGAGACCCTTTAAGATTAGCAGAGCGGGGCACCACAAGTCCCCCAAAACATATAGTCTAGGACTAGCAGAATTGAGTCTATCTGCAAGCCGTGCTATAAAAATGAATGGTGCTCTGGACAATTAATTATTTGTCTTATAAACCCTTCCCGCCGATGCCCTTTTTGGTTTTTGTGTTTTCATTTTTCACTCCCCAGCATCAAAAATTTATAACTTTTATATTTTTCCATGTGCAGAGCTGTGTTATGGCTTATTTTCTGTGTAACAAATTACACTTCAAAATGGTATTTAGAGGGGTATTCCGGGAATATGAATGTCTGACACAAAAACCCATGATGATATAAATAAATGAATACAACAATACTCAATGTCATTAGTCACAAAATGGAGCTTAAATATTTAGATTATATGATTTACAAAATTTATGGCTTCTCTAAAGTAGGTGGAGTTATCGCTAAGATGGCCGCCACTGGAAACTAGAAGTCCCAAGATCCTTTAGTTCTCAGTAACTTCTCCTCCCTCTTATGCTCTGCTCCCAGTCATGATCTAACAGACTTTATTGCTCTGTTACCATAGTAATGATGTGTAACTGCCATCCCTGCACATCACCACAACATTAGCCACACTGGATGCACTGCAACCAACCAACTACAGCCAAACATAGTGGTGATCACATGCCTTGCCCAGGCAGGTGCAGGACATGTGATATGGACATGGGACCAGCGGCCATCTTCTGTCCTGTGTCTGCTCCGCAATGGACTGCTCGGTGGAAATTAACGGACTGATTAAAGGGCCGGTAGCATTTTAATTCTCCATTACAGTCTATGTCACCAGCATTTTCTGCTAAGGGGAGCAAAATTTTAAATAAAAACTAATTACACATTAGCTTATATTTTGAGTACCCATTTGTATATGAATTATGCTGATTCCTGGAATATCCCTTTAATATTCCATACTGTGTACTGGGTAGCAGGAAAAAAAAAATCCAAATGCAGTGAAATTGGTGAAAAAGCGCATTCGCACCGTATTCTTGTGGGCTTGGATTTTACGGCTTTCACTATGCACCCCAAATGACATGTCTACTTTATTCTTTGTGTCAGTACAATTACGGAGATACCAATTTGTATAGGTTTCAGGGACGTTGCTAGGGTGGTAAAAGATCCGGGGCACGGGCCCCAATGCATGTGTATCACACTTTCAGTAATGCCCCATACTGTACATACCCTCCCTAACATTTGGTTCTGCCAATAACAATGTTATTGAGGGTATATACAGCTACAGAAACACAGGAGAAATCCCTATGTGTTACAGACAGTGACTGCTGGTGACATGTCCACTTCACTATTAGGCATCACCGCATGTCCTTCATTGTCCCTATATCTTGGTTCTCTGAAGGCGCGTTCACATGTTCAAAATGCATTGCAATCAGTTTTGAGTTTGTTTTAGGTGCAGTTTTGTTATTTTACGTGAACAACATTTGTGGAACAGGTTTCCCCTTCAAACTCAAATTCACCCATTCAGATCAGGTCTTTCACCTGTTAAATTGACAAAACTGCACCTAAAACCACCTCAAAACTGATTGTAACTGCATCATGTGAACGCACCCTGACAGTGTTATCCTGCTGCTGCCCTAACACTCTCCCAAAATACTGTAAGGCTGCGCGCACACGTTTGCATTTCAACAAATACAAGACACCAGGCACTCGTTATCCATCACATAACCATCACTGGAAACTCATGTGTGAGGCCCCATCCTACTGCCACGTGTGAACACGCCCCAAGAAATGTCCCCCACAAATCCCTCCAGTAATGTATCCCCCACACAGCCCCACCGTAATGTCCCCCACACAGCCCCCCCTGCAATGTCCCCATTTATGTCCCCACAGACAGCCCCCCTGTAAGGTCCCCCAGTAATGTCCCCACACACAGTCCCCCTGTAATGTCCCCCAGTAATGTCCCCACACACAATCCCCCTGTAATGTCCCCCAGTAATGTCCCCACACACAGCACCCCTGTAATGTCCCCCAGTAATGTCCCCACACAGAGCACCCCTGTAATGTCCCCATTAATGTCCCCATAGACAGCCCCCTGCAATGTCCCCATTAATGTCCCCATAGACAGCCCCCCTGTAATGTCCCCCAGTAATGTCCCCACACACATCCCCCTGTAATGTTCCCAGTAATGTCCCCACACAGAGGCCCCCTGTAGTGTCCCCACACACAGGTCCCCTGTAATGTCCCCCAGTAATGTCCCCACACACAGCACCTCTGTAATGTCCCCCAGTAATGTCCCCACACGCAGCACCCTGTAATGTCCCCACACACAGTACCCCTGTAATGTCCACCTGTAATGTCCCCCAGTAATGTCCCCACACACAGGCCCCCTGTAATGTCCCCCAGTAATGTCCCCACACACAGCACCCCTGTAATGTCCACCTGTAATGTCCCCACACACAGCCACCCTGTAATGTCCCCCAGTAATGTCCACATACACAGCCCCTGTGTAATGTCCCCCAGTAATGTCCCCAAACACAGCCCCCTTCTAGTGTCATCCTGTAATGTGCCCACACAGATATCCCTGTGTTCTCCCTCTCACCTCACTCCTGCAGCTCCGTGCACTGCTTCCCCCTGCAGGTCATGTGATTGTGACATCATCACAGGTCCTGCAGAGGAAGCAGTGTACACTGTGCACTCGTTCTCATCACGATCTATATCCAGAGGACATGAATCGTGATGAGACAGGGGAGGATGCCGAGCAGTGGGACAAATGTCCTGCTGGCCCAGGGAAAATCGGGGCACCAGTCAAAAGATCCGAGGCATGAGCCCCGGATCTTTTGACCTAGTGACGCCCCTGATAGGTTTTATAATGTTTTCTGGCACTAATAACTTTTTCATTCTTCATTGTACTAAACTGTGGGTGATGTCATTTTTTGCAACTTTTGATGATGTTTTCAATGTTATCATTTTTAGGACTGTATGACTTTTTGATAATTTTTATACAATTTTTAATATTTTTTAAAATGGCAAAAAAAGTGCCATTTTTGACTTTGTGCAATGAAAAAACATTATTATTAGAGATGAGCGAACATACTCGTCCGAGCTTGATGCTCGTTCGAGCATTAGCGTACTCGAAACTGCTCGTTGCTCGGACGAATACTTCGCCCGCTCGAGAAAATGGCAGCTCCCGCCGTTTTGCTTTTTGGCGGCCAGAAACAGAGCCAATCACAAGCCAGGAGACTCTGCACTCCACCCAGCATGACGTGGTACCCTTACACGTCGATAGCAGTGGTTGGCTGGCCAGATGAGGTGACCCTGGGATAGACTAGCCGCTGCCCGCGCTTCTCGGATCATTCTGTGTCTGGATGCCGCTAGGGAGAGAGCTGCTGCTGGTCAGGGAAAGCGTTAGGGTGTTCTATTAGAATAGTGTTAGGCAGGAGTGATTCAACAAGAACCCAACAGCCCTTCTTAGGGCTACAATAACGTTATACTTTTTTTTTT
>CM033646.1:112000733-112039982 GCA_019512145.1 Engystomops pustulosus
GTTGGCTGGCCAGATCAGGTGACCCTGGAATAGACTAGCCCCTGCCCGCGCTGCTCGGATCATTCTGTGTCTGGATGCCGCTAGGGAGAGAGCTGCTGCTGGTCAGGGAAAGCGTTAGGGTGTTCTATTAGAATAGTGTTAGGCAGGAGTGATTCTACAAGAACCCAATAGCCCTTCTTAGGGCTACAATAACGTTATACTTTTTTTTTTTTTATTTGCTTGTGGCTGGGCTTGCTGGCACTAGTAGTGAGGAATTTGCAGGGGGACTTGCTACCGTTGTGTTTAGCTCTTAGTGACACACATATCCACCTCAAACACCAAAGTGGGACAATTTATTAGGGCTTTGATTAGAATTAGGCAGAGTCTGCTGATTTAATATTTTTTTTTTATCTTTATTTCATTTTAAACTCAAACTCATCTTGCAAAGCAGTGTGCTCTCATTGTAGGCTACAAAATAGCCATAGGAGAACCCCAACGGCTTACTTAGGCCTACAATAGCGTTATATTTTCCTTTTTTTTGTTTGCTTGTGGCTGGGCTTGCTGGCACTAGTAGTGCAGCTATTACCATACTGTGAGGAATTTGCTGGGAGACCTGCGACCGTTGTGTTTAGCTCTTGGTGACACGCATATCCACCTCAAACACCAAAGTGGGACAATTTATTAGGGGTTTGATTAGAATTAGGCAGAGTCTGCTGATTTTTTTTTTTTCTACCTTTTATTTCATTTTATAGCTCAAACTCATCTTGCAAAGCACAAAATCCAGTTGTGTGCTGTCAGTGTAGGTTAGAAACTAGCCATAGCAATAGGATAGCATAGTTTTGTTAAAAAAAATAAAAAACTAAAAAAAAATAAACACAAAATTTTTTATTTTTCAAGTTTACACTTTAATTTGGAAAATGTTTAACCCGAGGGCTAGGGGTAGAGGACGAGGGCGTGGACGTGGGCGTCCAGCTACTGCAGGGGTCAGAGACCGTGGTCCTGGGCGGGGTGAGACACCACCTGCTGATGGGGGAGCAGGGGAACGCCGCAGAGGTACACTCCCTAGGTTCATCATGTCTCAAGTTACTGGGACTTGTGGTAGAGCACTGTTGAGGCCAGAACAGTGCGAAGAGGTGATGTCGTGGATTGCAGACAATGCTTCTAGCCATTTGTCCACCAGTCAGTCTTCCACGCAGTCCCCCCATGTCACCGAAATCGGCACTCCTCCAGCTCCTCCACCTCAGCCTCCTTCCCCCCCAGTCTGCCCCCTCCCACCAAAATTTGGCATTTGAATCGGCATACTCTGAGGAACTGTTTTCTGGACCCTTCCCACAGTCACAAACCACTTGTCCTGCTGCTGCTGAGCTATTTTCCGATGCCCAGGTTTTCCACCAGTCGCAGTCTGTGGGTGATGATGACATTATTCACGTAGTGGAAGAAGTGTGTAAAGAGGTGTCGGACGATGAGGAGACACAGTTGTCAGACAGTGGTGAAGTTGTTGTCAGGGCAGGAAGTCCGAGGGGGGAGCAGACTGAGGGATCGGAGGATGATGAGGTAACAGACCCAAGATGGGGTGATAGGCCGGGTGAACACAGTGCTTCTGAGACGGAGGCGAGTCCTATAGCAGAACAGGTTGGAAGAGGCAGTGGTGGGGCCAGACGGAGAGGCAGGGCCAGAGCTGGTGCATCAGCGCCAAATGTTGCCTGTAGTCAAGCTCCCGTGGCGAGGGCTAGATTTTCAGAAGTCTGGAGGTTCTTTAAAGAAACACCGGATGACCGACGGACTGTGGTGTGCAACCTTTGCCAAACCAGGATCAGCAGGGGTTCCACCACTACTAGCTTAACTACCACCAGTATGCGCAGGCATTTGAATGCCAAACACCTCACTCAATGGTACCAAGCCCGTTCACCTCCGGCCGGGCACACCACTGCTCCTTCCCCTGTGTCATCTGCTAGTCAGCCCCCTGCCCAGGACCCCGGCCCAAACACCTCCCGTGCGAAAACCCCATCTTCACCTCCACGATCCTCCACAGCATCCACCAGTGTTCAGCTCTCCATACCCCAGACGCTGGAGCGCAAAAGGAGGTATAGCGCAACCCACCCACACGCCCAAGCCCTCAACGTCCACATCTCAAGGTTGCTTAGCCTGGAGATTCTGCCCTATAGGCTGGTAGAGACCGAGGCCTTTCGAAACCTCATGGCGGCGGCCGCCCCTCGGTATTCGGTCCCCAGCCGCCACTACTTTTCCCGATGTGCCGTCCCAGCCCTGCACAAGCACGTGTCAGAGAACATCCTCCGTGCCCTGACCAACGCCGTTTCTGACAAGGTCCACCTGACCACGGACACGTGGACGAGTGCTGCCGGGCAGGGCCACTATGTATCGTGATGGCACATTGGGTTAACTTGGTGGAGGCTGGGACCGAGTCTGACCCTGGGGCTGGTCATATACTGCCGACGCCGAGGATTGCGGGGCCTACCTCGGTCCAGGTCTCAAAGGTCTACTATGCCTCCTCCTCCTCCCACCCCTCTTCCACCTCCTCCTCTGAATTACCATCCGTGGGCATGGCGCCATCAGTCGGTAGCTCTAGGCACAGCAGCAGTGCCATCGCTAAGCGACAGCAGGCGGTGCTCAAACTGCTGAGCCTAGGCGATAAAAGGCACACCGCCCAAGAGTTATTACAGGGCATCACGGTGCAGACTGATCTGTGGCTGGCACCGCTGAACCTGAAGCCAGGCATGGTTGTGTGTGACAACGGCCGTAACCTGGTGGCAGCTCTGCAACTCGGCAGACTGACACATGTGCCATGCCTGGCCCATGTGGAGAGGCAGGGCCAGAAGATGGTGCATCAGCGCCAAATGTTGCCGTAGTCAAGCTCCCGTGGCGGGGCTAGATTTTCAGAAGTCTGGAGGTTCTTTAAGAAACACCGGATGACCGACGACTGTGGTGTGCAACCTTTGCCAAACCAGGATCACAGAGGGGTTCCACCACTACAGCTTAACTACCACCAGTATTGCGCAGGCATGGAATGCTAAACAAACCCCACTCAATGGACCAAGCCCGTTCACCTCCGGCCGGCACACCACTGCTCCTTCCCCTGTGTCATCTGCTAGTCACCCCCTGCCAGGACCCCGGCCCAAACACCTCCCGTGCGAAAACCCCCATCTTCCCTCCACGATCCTCCCACATCCACCAGCGTTCAGCTCTCATACCCCAGACGCTGGAGCGCAAAGAGGGTATAGCAAACCCACCCACACGCCCAAGCCCTCAACTGTCACATCTCAAGTTGCTTAGCCTGGAGATCTGCCTATAGGCTGTAGAGACCGAGGCCTTTCGAAACCTCATGGCGGCGGCCGCCCCTCGTATTCGGTCCCCACCGCCACTACTTTTCCCGATGTGCCTCCCAGCCCTGCACACAGCACGTGTCAGAGAACATCCTCCGTGCCCTGACCAACGCCGTTTCTGACAAGGTCCACCTGACCACGGACACGTGGACGAGTGCTGCCGGGCGGGGCCACTATATATCGCTGACGGCACATTGGGTTAACTTGGTGAGGCTGGGACCGAGTCTGACCCTGGGGCTGGTCATATACTGCCCGACGTCGAGTCGGCCATGTGAGGGGACAGTTAATTTTTTGCGCGTTGGGTACCTGCGCAGTATGGCAGATTTCTGCTAGGCTGCCTATCCCCGTGACCCTCCGCGTTCAAGAATTTTTCCACACCGATTAATCTGGGTATTCACCCTCGCTGGACCCACGTACAGCAAATTCTTTCCCCTCTCACTCCCTGGAGAGGAAGCGGTGAGAATGCATAATACCAGCAGCCCTGGTGACAAGCTGAAAACAGTAATTTCCCTTCTGACAGCGCTACGGCATGAGGCCGTACTTCTGCGGACAAGTACGTCGAGAGAGTGATTAGGCGACAGGTACTTGTCCACACGGTGGCACCGGTACGCTTTACAAGGCCTTTGCTAGTTTTATGCAGGAGAGGAAGGCGCATCACCCTTTACTGTCCCCACACACGTACCCCCTGTAATGTCCACAGTATTTCCCCCAGTAATTCCAAGACACACAGCACCCCTTAATTGTCCCACACTGTAATTTTCCCCAAACAGTAATTTCCCAAACCCGGGCCCCGACTTAATGTCCCCCCGTAATATTCCTCAACACACATGGCCCCCTTTACTGTCCCCAGGAATGTTCCCCCCCCCAGCCCCCTGTAATGTCCCCCATAATGTCCGCCACACACAGGCAAACCCCTGTAATGTCCCCTGTAATGTCCCACACAAGCACCCTGTATGTCCCCAGTAACTGTCCACATACCACCCGGTGTAATGTCCCCCAGTATTTCCCCAAGACACAAGGCCCCCTCTAGTGTCATCCTTGTATGTTTGGCCCACACAGATTCCCTGTTGTTCTCCCTCTCACCCTCACTTCATCCTGCACTCACGTGCCTGCTTTCCCCCTGCAGGTCATGCTTGTGACATTCATCACAGTCCTGCAGAGGAACAGTGTAATCACTGTGCACAGGTCCCCCAATACTTGCTCATCCTCTATATCCAGATACATGACGTTGATGAGACAGGGGAGATGCCGAGCAGGTGGGACAAATGTCTGCTGGCCCAGGGAAACGGGGCACCATTCAAAAGATCCAGGCATGACCCCGGATCTTGTGACCTAGTGACGCCCCCTGATAGGTTTTATAATGTTTTCTGGCACTAATAACTTTTCATTTCTCATTGTACTAAACGTGGGTGATGTCATTTTTGCAACTTTTGATGATTTTTCACATGTTATCATTTTTAGGACTGTATGGACTTTTATGATAATTTTTATACAATTTTTAATATTTTTTAAAAATGCAAAAAAAAAAGTGCCATTTTACTTTGTGCAATGAAAAAACATTATTATATAGATGAGCGAACATTAATCGTCCAGCTTGTATGCTCTTTCGAGCATATAGCTTCTGCTACTCTGAAAACTTTTGCTATGACCCTCGACATACCTTCTCCGGCTCGGGGATATATATGCATCTTCACAATGCTTCCGTCCGTCCTCTTTTTTGCTTTTTGGCGGCCGAAACAGAGCCCAAGCCAAGCCAAGAACTCTGCACTCCACCCAGCATGACGGGGTACCCTTACACGTCGTAAGCATGGTTGGCTGGCCGATCAGGTGACCCCTGGATAGACTGCCCCCTGCCTGCGCTGCTCGATCATTCTGTGTCTGGATGCCGCTAGGGAGAGAGCTGCTGCTGGTAGGGAAAGCGTTAGGGTTTTCTATTAAAAAGTGTTAGCCAGGAGTGATTCTCAAAACCCAATAGCCGCTTCTTAGGGCTACAATAACGTATACTTTTTTTTTTTTTTTATTTGCTTGTGGCTGGCTTGCTGTCACTAGTAGTGAGGAAATTTGCAGGGGCTTGCTACCTTTGTGTTTAGCTCTTAGTGACACCAAATCCACCTCAAACACCAAGTGGGACAATTTATTAGGGCTTTGAGTAGAATTAGGCAGAGTCTGTGATTTAATATTTTTTTTTTATCTTATTTATTCATTTTAAACTCAAACTCATCTTGCAAAGCAGTGGCGCTCTCATTGTAGGCTACAAAATAGCCATAGGAGAACCCAACGGCTTACTTAGGCCTACAATAGCGTTATATTTTCCTTTTTTTGTTTGCTTTGGCTGGGCTTGCTGCACTAGTAGTGCAGCTATTACCATATGTGAGGATATTTGCTGGGAGGCCTGCGAACCGTTTGTGTTTAGCTCTTGGTGACACGCATATCCACCTCAACACCAAGGGGGACAATTTATTAGGGGTTTTGATTAGAATTAGGCAGAGTCTGCTGATTTTTTTTTTTTTTTAACCTTTATTTCATTTTATAGCTCAAACTCATCTTGCAAAGCCAAATCCAGTTGTGCTGTCAGTGTAGTTAGAAACTAGCCATAGTCATAGAGATAGCATAGTTTGTTAAACAAAAATAAAAAACTAAAAAAAATAAACACAAAATTTTTTAATTTTTACAAGTTTACACCTTTAATTTTGGAAAATGTTTAACCACGAGGGCTATGGGTAGAGGCGAGGGCGTGGACTGGGCGCCCAGCTACTGCATGGGTCAGAGACCGTGGTCCTGGGCGTGGTGAGACACCACCGCCTGATGGGGAGCAGGGAACGCCGCAGAGGTACCCTCCCTAGGTTCATCATGTCTCAGTTACTGGACTTGTGGTAGAGCCTGTTGAGGCAGAACAGTGCGAAGAGGTGATGTCGTGGATTGCAGGACATGCTTCTAGCCTTTGCCACCAGTCAGTCTTCCACGCAGTCCCCCCATGTCACCGAAATCGGCACTCCTCCAGCTCCTCCACCTCATCCTCCTTCCCCCCCCAGTCTGCCCCCTCCCACCAAAATTTGCATTTGAATCGGCATACTCTGGGAACTGTTTTCTGGACCCTTCCCACAGTCACAAACCCTTGTCCTGGCTGCTGCGAGCTATTTTCCCGATGCCCAGGTTTTCCACCGTCCAGTCTGTGGGTGATGATGAGCATTATTCAACGTAGTGGAAGAAGTGTGAAAGAGGTTGTCGACGATGAGGAGACACAGTTGTCAAACAGTGGTGAAGTTGTTGTCAGGGCAGGAAGTCCAGGGGGGAGCAACTGAGGGATCGGAGGTGATGATGGTAACAACCCAAGATGTGGGTGATAGGCCGGTGACACAGTGCTTCTGAGACGGAGGCGAGTCCTATAGCAGAACAGGTTGGAAGAGGCAGTGGTGGGGCCAGACGGAGAGGCAGGGCCAGAGCTGGTGCGATCAGCGCCAAATGTTGCCTGTATCAGCTCCCGTGGCGAGGGCTAGATTTTCAGAAGTCTGGAGGTTCTTAAAGAAACACCGGATGACCGACGGACTGTGGTGTGCAACCTTTGCCAAACCAGATCAGCAGGGGTTCCACCACTACTAGCTTAACTACCACCAGTATGCGCAGGCATTGAATGCAAACACCCCACTCAATGGACCCAAGCCCGTTCACCCTCCGGCCGGGCACACCACTGCTCTTCCCTGTGTCATCTGCTAGTCCCCCCTGCCCAGGACCCGGCCCAAACACCTCCCGGCGAAAACCCCATCTTCCCTCCACGATCCTCCACGCATCCACCAGGTTCAGCTCTCCATACCCCAGACGCTGGAGCGCAAAGAGGTATAGCGCACCCACCCACACGCCCGCCCTCAACGTCCACATCTCCAAGTTGCTTAGCCTGGAGATCTGCGCCCTATAGGCTGGTAGAGACCGAGGCCTTTCGAAACCTCATGGCGGCGGCCGCCCCTCGGTATTCGGTCCCCAGCCGCCACTACTTTTCCCGATGTGCCGTCCCAGCCCTGCACACAGCACGTGTCAGAGAACATCCTCCGTGCCCACCAACGCCGTTTCTGACAAGGTCCACCTGACCACGGACACGTGGACGAGTGCTGCCGGGCAGGGCCACTATATATCGCTGAGGCACTTGGGTTAACTTGTGGAGGCTGGGACCGAGTCTGACCCTGGGGCTGGTCATATACTGCCACGCCGAGGATTGCGGGGCCTACCTCGTCCAGGTCTCACAAGTCTACTATGCCTCCTCCTCTCCCACCCCCTTCCACCTCCCTCCTGAATTACCAACTCCGTGGCATGGCGCCATCAGTCTGTAGCTCTAGGCACAGCAGCAGTGCCATCGCTAAGCGACAGCAGGCGGTGCTCAAACTGCTGAGCCTAGGCGATAAAGGCACACCGCCCACATTATTACAGGGATCACGGTGCAGACTGATCTGTGCGTGCACCGCTGAACCTGAAGCCAGGCATGGTGTGTTGTGACAACGGCGTAACCTGTTGGCATCTGCAACTCGGCAGACTGACACATGTGCCATGCCTGGCCCATGTGTAAATCTAATAGTTCAGCGTTTCCAAGACATACCCCAATCTGTCTGATTTGCTCACGAGGTGCGCCGCATCTGTGCGCATTTCAGGAAGTCCAGCCAGATGCTGCCACTCTCAGGCAGCGCAGCGCCGCCTCCAACTGCCCGCTCACCGACTGTTGTGCGACGTGCCCACGAGGTGAATTCAACACTAACCATGTTATCCAGAGTTTACCAGCAGCGCAGAGCGTTGGTAACTGCCAGATGTCAACTTCCACCAGAACTGGTAGTCAGGTCAGTCAGCTTCCTCAAGTTCACAATGAGGAGTGGACGGGGGATGTCTGATATCTGTAGGTGCTGAGTAACTTTGGAGTCAAACAGATGGTCAGTGTGATGCCGCCATCATCAGCCTCACCATCCGCTGCTTGGCTGTTGAAAAACTCTCTCTGGTCAGCATGAAGTCGGAACTTTGCGCTCGTCACAAGAGACGGAGGAAGGGATTCCTTGTTGATAGCCAAAAGCCACCCTAGGTCTTTTTCTAGCGCATATCGGAGGAGTGGAGAGATGAGAGGAAGAGGAGGAGAATGTTGGCGAGACAGAAGAGGGGACCATGTTCAGTCCTTCACTGTTCAGCGTGTATGGGCAGAAGAAGAGTTGGAGGAGTTGGAGGAGGAGGAAATGGACAGTCAGGCCAGTGAGGGGGAGTGAATTCTTGCGCGTTGGGACTCTTGCGCATATGGAGATTTCATGCAAGCTGCCTAGCCCGTGACCCTCGCGTTCAAAGAATTATTTCCAAGCACCGATTACTGGGTATTCACTCTCCTGGACCCACGGTACAAGCAAAATCTTTCCACTCTCATCCCTGGAGAGGAAAGGAGTGGTGAGACTGCATGAATTCCCAGGCCCTGGTGCACAAGCTGAAACAGTATTTCCCTTCTGACAGCGCTAGCGGCAGAGTGCGTACTTCTGCGGGACAAGTAGCGAGGTAGAGTAGGCGACAGGCAGCTTGTCCAGCACTGGCAGGGGTACGCTTTACAAGCTCTTTGCCAGTTTTATGTCACCCCAGCAAAGACACTGTCCCTGTCCCCAGTCTCGGCAGAGTAGGACTGATCTTTACAGAAAGATGGTGAGGAGTACGTAGCTGACCATAACCTAGCTCCTAAAATGAATCACACAGCTCCTACAACTACTGGGGTTTCAAAGTGGACATGTGGCACGAAACTTGGCGCTGTACGCCTGGAGGTTCTTGCCTGCCCTGCCCGCCTAGCGTGTTGGCTCGAGCGGGTTTTCAGTGCAGCTGGTGGCATCATCCGCTAAGCGTACACCTGTCGACTGACAGCGTGACAGCTGACGCTTCCTTATCAAGATGAATAAAGCCTGGATTTCTCCGCATTTCCATTCTCCACCAGGTGAAAGAAGCTCAACCTGAATAATGTATGCACTCCTCCTCCTCATTGTCCTCCTTCTCCTCCTCTTTGTACACTAAAGCAGAGGAAACTGGCTATTTTTTTGCCAGGGCCAACTGGCTCTGGCTATAGTACTCTATGTATTTAATTTTTCTGGAGGGCCAACTACCCTGTCCTCTGTTTTAAACAATTTTTGGGAGTGCCACATACAGGCACTCAATCTATCTAATTTTTCTGGAGGACCAGCTACCTGCTCCTCTGGTTTGAAAACTTTTTTGGACTGCCACATACAGGCACTATCCAAATTAAATTGTCTCCATAGCAGCCTCCACACGTCGTCTTTTTAGCTGCCTTCACACGTTGTCTCCATTGCTACCTCCACACGTCATCGACATAGCTGCCTCCAAAAGTAGTCCATATAGCTGCCTCCATACATGGTCCCCTTATCAAACGAGCTGTGTCAGGCAGAATTTTGGATTGTTTTCATGGCTTCCATGTTAACTTTGTCGCCACTCTGCTGTGTAATCCACAAAATATACTGGCAAACTTTTATCATTTACCAATATTATTTCAGCGCTTCTTGCGCATCTGTTTACATTCCCCTCACCCGCCAGAACCCAAACTTATAAGAACGCTACTACACTTGATCTTATACAAAAGGTTCTTAGAAGTGCTGTTTGGGGAGTAGCCTAGAGACAGGGGCTTGGATTGGCGAAAGCTCACCTGGCAGCGGAGCGCCAGCTCCATCCCAAGATCCAACTAACATAGTTTTAACTGCAGCACCTTTAATCTACTACTAGTTCACTGCCTCCATACATGGTCTCCTTATCAAACGAGCTGTGTCAGGCAGAATTTTGGGTTGTTTTCATGGCTTCCACATCAACTTTGTCGCCACCCTGCTGTGTAATCCACAAAATATACTGGCAAACTTTTATCATTTACCGATATTATTTGAGCGCTTTTTGCTCACCTCCTTTGGTTCCTCTCTGCCACCCATTGGTTTTAAGCCTGAGTCCATTTGGGGTATGTTGCCAAGACACTCTCTAGCCTTCCGCTGCCTCTGCATAGTCCCCTATAGTGTCAGGGTCAATTATTGGATGTTTTAGATGCTATCTAGCCTCATTCGGTCACTCTGTCATTGCCATGCTGTTGCCCATAGTTTTGGCATAATGGTGCGATTAAGCAGCCTCAGAGGCATCCATGCATGCTGCCCCTGCTGTTTCCTGTCCATTTCCGTGGTGTTTCCATCCTTTTCTGAGGTGGGTGCTTGGCCAAGCTTCCCTGTGCAGATCCTTGGTCCCCTTGAAAAATGCTCGAGTCTCCCATTGACTTCAATGGGGCTCGTTATTCGAGACGAGCACTCGATAATCGGGAAAAGTTCGTCTCGAATAACGAGTACCCAAGCATTTTAGTGCTCGCTCATCTCTAATAATTACACATGTGGTCCGATTGGACACAATAGGGCAGAAAGAGCTAGGAAAGCATACTTTGGGTAGTGTACCTCTTGGTGAGAGTTAAAGGAGTTGGCCACTTTTTAATAAACCTCTTCTATTAGACATGTCTCTGCATGTATTTGTAACTGTACCATGTCCTCCTTTGAGAGCTTCAGGCTTTCCCTGTTCTCACTATGCTGCCCTATATAAATATATATATAGAGATATATGCCTCGTTCTCTCACAGTCCATCAGACTGACATACACAGGGAGGGGGGAGTAGGATGAGTCAATCTTCTGCTGCAGCCCCTCCTATTAATCAGAGCTCATCCATGGAGAGTCTGCATACAGTATTAAAGTTAGTATCAGGAATGCAGAATCCACTTTATGACCATTCAGGGATTATTGTTAAGGCAGTAAAGACACATGGGAAACTTATGTTAAAGAGTGGGCAACTACTTTAATCAACTGCTAGACATGCCTCCACTAGGCAGTCAAAGACTTTTTTCTCAGAATTTTATAGAGGGCACATTATGGCCTATACAAATATAAGAAAAGAAAAGCTGGTCTAGATAAAGGATTGGTCTTTAAAAAAAAAAAAAGATACTGTGCAAACCAGAGATAGGTGAAGTTGAGTCTTCTAAATTTAACCCCATTAATGTCTTCATAAAGAATGATAAAAGCGATGGTTTTCAGCCACAAGTTCATGGAGATTTAGTTGTGGCAGACACAAGCAGTTTAGAAGCTGATACTTGTCTTCACGTTCCTTTTTTTTAAAGGCCAATCAATATATTTATGTCCAGGGCCGGTTTTAGACAAAGTGGGGCCCTGGGCAAAACTAAAAGTGGGGCCCCAAAATAAAACTATTTTATGACCAGTCACAGTCAGCAAGAGGCTCCCTTTAGTATGGTAAAACAAACTGTAATTTTGCAGAATTTTATAGGAGATAGATAGCTGATTTGCTTCAAAAGTTAGTTTTTTTCTACCCATGGAACATATTTCATTGTCTTTAGGAAAAGCTTGTTTTGGTTCAGCCTTTATTTTGAAAAAACCATCAATGGGGCACCAATAGTTGGTATAAATAACATTAGGCAGAGAACTGAGAGTGAAAAAATGACAATGTGCAGAGGGCATACAGCTGACACTCAATGCAATACCTTTAATGGAACGGTTTGCCCCCGTTATACCCTGTTATTTACACAGCTAATTAGCTTTAAGTCTCCCTGAGGCGAACCTGCAAAAGTCCAGCTGTGAAAAGTGACATTAAGGTTGTTTTTCAAAAAGCCTATTTGCATCACTCGGTACTCGGGTTTTCATGGATCCACATAAACTATAGTCTATGGGGCATTATCTTTGGAATTTCTCCGTATTTTCTCGTATCATTTACGATTTCTTTGGTATATTTGGCATAAATTTCCACTCAGTAGAAAAGTTAGCCAAGAAAAGATTTGAGGTTGTTTCTCCTAATATATATTTAAAATCCTGTTGTGGAGGAAGTTGAAAAAAGTCCACTTTTGGCACAAATCGTGAAGTTAAAACATGTTAATAGTCCAGTCCCGATAGGCATAGGAAAACTTTAGAAGGGTTGCAGGACTTCGGGATTGGCAAATTTTTAAATAAAAAGTCGCCAAAAACATAAGGAGGACTTAGTTGCTGATCTATCAACCACTAGGATAACTCACACAAGTCCAAAACCGGAATAACTAAAAAAAACACACACTCAAATGTCTCTGAATAAAGATAAAGACTCCCTATGAGTTATCATTAAAAATGCTTCTGATAAAACTAAACATCATGGGCACTTAAAAAAAGTATTACTTAGGGCGTGATGGACAAACCTTGTAATACAGTAGTGCCCCAAAATACATCCCAAAACCAACTGTAGTGTTGCCAAAGTGCAACAAGACAATTTGGGCAGTAATATATTGATTCTCTGATGTATCACAAGTTTCAATCGTATGGTGGCCTTAGTCCTTAGTACACCAAAACCATATCAGCAAGGAAACATTGGATTGAAGCTATCCGCCTGGGTCCCCTAAAGGGAAGAATCAGGGGACCCAAAGCAGGGGCGAACTTCCAAACAATAATCCATTTCGGTCCACACCTTCTCGCATCTTCCTTAGTCTTGGCGCCAAGTAGGTCTCATTTTAAAATAGTGTGGCGAGTCCTAGGACTCAAGATTCCTCCTGCAGTCCATCTGGGTAAATCTGTGATGGGTGTGCCACCGAAAGAAAGGGCTCAGAGTTCCACATCTGGCACCCGTGCCATAGGCTCGCCACACTGCATCTAGGCAATTGGGCACCAGGGCTATGAATCATGGTGTTGTATTAAAACATCCGATTAGTTTATTTCTGTTTTTTTGGTCATTTCAATAAATTCCATGTAAAATTATTGGCGTTTAGGACCCTGACTTGCAGATCAATATAATGTTCATGACTCTCTAGGCTTCATCACTGCAGACCCTGTAAAGATTAGCCGTCGGGCAGTCCAGGTCATACTACAATGTAATGTTTAGTACACAGGTTACCAATGGACTGTTAAATAAGGAATTAGAGTTGATACCACTGAGGCAATCAGATAAGTTGTTTGATTAAAAACATCAGCCCGCAGCAGATATATGAATAAATTTAAAATGAGACCACATTTACACGCCATCTGTGCAGTCTTACATTCTGGATTAGGAAAGAAACCGAGCAGAAACTCATAAAAATCATTTCACATAAAGTCGCTTAAAAGGCAAATTGAAATAAATCAATGGATTCTTTCCCACAACAGTGTTGCAGTTATGGGGGTTCCATTTGCTGATGCGTAATAAGTAACCACTGAGATGCAAATATTTTTGTATTATAGGTTGAGGACAGGGACAGGATCACTGTGATGTCCTTCTATATGAAAATGCATCACATATACTTTGATCTGTGTATAATGACCAAAGAGCAAATAACGATAAGACATCAAATTAGCCCGGAGGGGGACATTGCAATGGACCTCTTGTACACCACCACGGACTTTTCCCAAGTAATTTTAGGCAGCATTTAAATATTCTATTACTGTGTATTGTGGAATGGCCCAGAATATGGAATGACATCATCAAGCTGTGATCATTTCAAGGTCCAGGTTTAATGGGGTTGGAGGTTTGCTAAGCCTAATTCCTCATCGACAGATTCTCTGTAAGCTTCCCATCAATGCGATAGATGCTCTCCTTCTTATTAACAAACAAATATCCAAGGATGATGGCCCTACAGTATTAAAGTGTTCTGCACAGCTTTTCTGTCGACTTTACATGAAAATAAACATGCCAAAAGGTGCCACATGTATGTTATAAAGTGTGTGCTCAGTTTTGCGGACGGTGCAAGTGTCCACAGCACCACAAAAACTTATGCACCTGGGGATGTTCTGTAGCGATTTGGACCATGTGCGCCACATTATTACTGCGGCTAGACAAGAAACTGTATGCACGCTCTACGGATTAAAGGTGCACAAGAAAAAAAAGTTGGTGAACACTTCCTCGCGCAGTGCAGGTGGGCCAGATTAAATGGAAACCAGGGCCAGATTTCAATAATAGGGCACACTTTGCATGCACTACTGCACACTTCCACTACTGTTGTAAAAATGCTGGGCCTATTGTTTAGGAACATGGTTTAGTACGTATCTTTCAAACTTTTTTTTGTAATGGTTTTTGTTACATTTTAACAAAACGGGATTTTAACTACAGAAAGAGAAAAAATTAGGGGTTCAGCAGAGAGGAAAAACTTGAATTGGTTCACAGGTTTTATTTGTGGTGTTGCAGGCTATAAAAAATCGAAGCCTTGGGTCAAATGCACACGGATGGCCATGCCCGGATCATTTTGACGAGTGCTTCCTCTGGGAATGATGTCACAGGATGAAAAATAATAAACACAGTGATGTCACAGTACCGGGATAAAAGCACAGTGATGACCCAGCAGCGGAATGGGATTGTATAACAATGATGTACAGTACAATGGATAATAGGACACAGTGATGTCACAGTACGAGATCCATCGTGGTAAGTTCCAACGAACATTGACAGCGTACAGTACGGGCAACATAATCGACACAGTCATGACAGCCTGTGATTGAGACATACGATAGTGATGTCACCGACAGTACATGGATTAGTAAAACAATGAGTCACAGTACAGGGATATACAACAGTGATGTCCACAGTACAGAGATAATCATTGTGGTAGAGGGATAAATATGACATAGTGATGTTTACAAGCCACTGATACAATAAAGATAGTCGAGTCACAGTACAGTATAAAACTTTGATGTTCAACGTACAGGTAATACACAAAGTAGTAATGTACACATTGAATAATCAATGATACAACAGTTAATGGGAACTAATCAGATTACCATGGTAAAAAAGGAGGCAGCAGTGAGCCAGGAGCAGTGCTCAAATAAAGGTTTCATGCCAAAACACTTCTTAACATCTGCCATGTAGGGGCTGCAAAAGCTAAATGACATACAACATGTAATTTCAGTTTCTGCCCTCGAACAGGTACAAACTGAAGACTTATTATCAAGCTAAATTTGATTCCGGTCAATTCACCGTTATTAGAGACAGACGAGGGAGCTGTGCAGACTGCCGTTGGGTTGGTGACAAATGGTCGTTGGATGCACAATTATTGTTTGTTGTCAGCCAGCCAATGTGGATTCCTGATTTTATTCTTTAAACTAATAGAGCAATAATGAACGCTGCTTTCTTTGGACGTCATAAAAAGTAAGGATGAAAATATCACATATGTACAAGAAGATTGGAGAAGGAGGTGGGGTACGTTTGTTTTTGTTTCGGATAATTCTTATTAGCTCACATTTAAGTTAGATTATAATGTGGAAGCACAATCAAAGTTTTATGACATTAGTGTGGTTCACTAAGATGCAACAATTTTGAATCTTTGGAAGGATGGGTGTTTCTGGGAATCAGATTTTTAAGAACATGGTAACTTGTAAGGCTATCCACATGTCATAGGTAAGTGAAAAACAACTACTGCATATAGGGGGAATGATTGTATGATACTCCACTGGGGAACTACTATCTTCCCGAGCTTCTTTCAATCCCTTACACTTCTGGTTACATCGGCGGTGTGTCAAGGAATTTTTGAGATATTTGCAACTCTCCCTTCAATTAAAAACAAGTACAAGAGGAACAATTTCTCAATAATACACAAACTGTATTGAGTTTTTGCACCGTTGAAAGCCACTGTACGTCATAGCGAAAGTATATAGGTTTTGGTGAATGGTCACGTGGTATGTATGAAGTGGGAAAGGGGACGGTAGGAGTAATTCAGAAATATAAGTGGCACGGATATATACAAAATATAAAAATTGTTTACTTAATTGGAACCATAGCATATATAAGTCAAATTATTTTAGACTCTACACACTCCGTGACTCGGTAAACTGGGGTTTTTCAAGGGTAACATAGGGTGTAAAAATGCGGAGCATGACGATGGTTTTCAGCACATGATTTGGATGACCGAAGGAGTAGCCGGTTTCTGGAAAAGTGTGTATGTAGAGGCTTCGGGCATTAAGGCAAAGATTTCGACCCTCTGCTTCTCTCAATTTTGGGCTGGGGGTTTTTTGGAGGATCAGCTTTGGGAGATAGGGACCCACCCTCGATGAGAAAGAATGCGCAAAACTTAGTGAGAAGTGGAGCAGATATGAAAGGATCTAGGGATGACAGGAAGTAGGAGTTCTCAGAAGTGGATCAAAATCTGGGGATTATGGCCAAAAAGAGATTGAGAAAGTGTGTTTTTTTTTTCTTCTTCCAGTGGAGAGAGGGGATATGGGATATGGAGGGATATATGGTTATATACTGATATCTATATATATATTATATATATAATATATATTATATACAATAAAAGATGAGAAAGTAAAGGTGTCTGTAATTTATAGTAAGTAGAAAGTTATTTAACTGCTGGTTTGTATCTGACGTGTTTAATAAATGTGAAGGTTTGGGACAATGGCACTGTGGATATGAAATGGATATTAATAGTTTGAAATAATGCATGTTTTAATGTAAATTTGATTAAATTCAATAAAGTGACGTGGTTTAAAAAAAAGATGGTAGGTCAACCACTTCAAAGATGGCCAATATCACCTATAAATGATCTTGTAGGATTGTAAATACACAGTGTAATTGCCGGAGCACAGTAGATACCTTCATAACCTGAGTTGCCTTTTAACCAAGGCCAAATCTTTCTCATGACAGCTTTATGTATAATGATAAATCTGTCTCTGGATGTAGCATGGAAAACAGGGAGGAGAAACCACCATTGTTACACTGATAGTTACAATGATTAGAAACATACAAGCAATGCGCAAATCTACAAGGTTATACTACAAAGAACAGGACTTGTGTTCACATCTAGTAGGTCATTATTTTCATTGCAGGAACAGAAAAATCAAACAAACAGTGTTTGAATCATAACATGATGCAACAATGGTGCCCAATTGCCCTTTGACTTTAATGGGGACATCAGGGCTCTATAGACAACATAGTTTAGGAATATGAAACAAAAGCACTGGCACATGCTAATGAGCATTTTTATCTATAACAAATCCCAATGCTCTTAAAGAAAATTACCATCAACATATTTCATGATAAACCAGGACACTACTCATAGATCCAGCACCATTACTGTGGTAATCTTCTATATTGTTTTTTCAGAACTTACAACATTATGGTAATGAACATGAAGGGCTCTCTGGGTTGTTGCACGGTATAATGAACAGGGCAGGTTCCCTTCCCTACCCACTTCCGGCAGCTGCTAGATTAAATAGTTGGAGGGAGATAGCAGGAGAAGGAGGTGACATTTTGCTCATGTAACAGCCTGTGGACGACAGCACTGGGGGCTCTGAAAAAAACTCCAATGCCCCCCCCCTGACAATAATTTTAGGTTTTTAATAAGGAAGAAAAGCCATGAATAACAAATATAAGAAGATTCCACAGTGACAGTGCCTGGATCTATAGAAAGCATCCTGGTTTATCAAGCTGATTTTATGGGTAAGTTCCTTTAAGTTTCTGCAAAGCAGTAGTGGCCAATGTATTTATTGGGAACAAAGTGCCTTCATTCTCTCCTACTTGTTTCCTATTACATCTCACTTTTTTTTGTACCTGAACCTTCTTCACTTGAATGCACACACTGGGAGCCAGGTGCGACTCCTGTAGCCAATGGAGATAAATGGGGCATGTAAAAAGCACCAAGCGGACACCTACAGATATGCACTTAAAAATAGACACAAGCTCAAGCAATAAATTATTAGGCGGGTGTTAGGCAGGCGGTTCCCTAGTATCCAGGCTGAGAATTGCTGAAGAAAAGAAAAAAGGAACTCATTACACCATGTTGTAATATAAAACTTTATCAATAAAAGCCTATTTCAGGCCCACTTGAACTTTCGGCTGCCTAAGTTTCTCCCTGTGCCACCCATTATCCTGTAAGAGCTGTTGCAGGGGTTGGTCACTTTGTAACAAATCACTTGAATAATGTATAAGACTTTGAAAATAATAATGCCATCAATATTAGGCATAAAAACGATTAATGGTACCTTATGATTAAACAAAGAAAAACTGCAAAAAGAAAATGTGCCTCATTAAGTTGCAATATTGCACGTCTGAGTTTGTTAGGCACATAGCACTTTCAGTGTTATGAGGTGCACAGAGATATATACTAAGATGCAATTATTACTTAATCAGGAAGAGTAAATATTTTCATTGCATCAATTTGGAATATGTAAACATGGCAGATTATTAGTGATAATTAAAACGAGGTTTTATATTAAGACCTTGTCAATTTATGGGCCCCTTTATTTAGTAATTATGGTCCTCTATCTCAAGTCCTTTTTATCTGGTTATCCAGGAGACTGTGAATAAATTATGTTTAGCAAAAGCTCAGACTCTAACTCACTGCAATTACAGACACTAGAAGAGCTTCTTGAAGACAACAACAAAGTGGATTTATAGCTTTTGTAGGCAGTCGCCAGTTGCTTAAAATGATTCTTTGAATTTGTATGCAAGTTGGAACTGATATATTTTATAATTGTATCTCCAGACAATTTTTTTTCCTCCCTGTGACAAGTAGATTTCAAAATTCTTGTTGCTGTCATGGGAACAAGGGTCACGATACTGGTGATTATATTGCTGAATCAATTAGCAGGACTAGAAGGGACATGGAAGCACAAGGTGAACAGGAGGGTGCAGAGAGCAGGCTGGGAACTGTAGTACTACAACAAGCAGGTAATCAGGAACTTGCAAAAGCCAGGAGACAATCTGGGAGGTAGTAGAGTCAGCAGCAAGAAGCGGAGGAACAATCGGAGAAGGATATTTCCAAGACAAGAGGACTGTCCAAGCAGGAGCTAAACACATATTCAGCAATGTTACTGAGCAGGACAGGAAATATATACCAAAACAGGAAGTAAGATGCACCCGGTGAGACAACATCCACCATTCTTAACTGAGGGCAAACTTAGGGACAAAGGCAAAACTGATGGGAATAGCCGAAGCCATGCCTGACATTACTTCCCACCTCAACAGCGGCTCTGGACCGGCACTTGATTCGGGGCCTAATTAGGATGTCTTTGATTGAAACAGTTGATCAGTCGAGGAGCATTAACATATTCACAGGTCCCAGGAATCTCTTCAGCGTCCATAACCTGCACTTAATGAGATATGTAGGCGGTTCTACAAAATTCTTGAGTCTAAGATTTTCTCAACCACACTGTCTAGTCTCCGTCTATATCCACAGTATTGGGGAGGAGGAAGGGAAGTTCATCGTTCCGGAAAAGATTGGGTATGACAGGCTTTAAAAGAGATTACATGAAAACAGGCTGAATTATAGAGATTGTGGGAGCTGAGTCGAACAGCTACTGAGGACTAATTATCCCAATAAGTTGTAAGGTCCGACAAAAATTTCTGTCCCAGTTTTGAGAAGGGGAACCTTAGCTTTCGAGTTCTGGTGGACAGCCATACCTTCTACCCAATCTTAAAAACTGGTGCGGTCTACGGTGCTATCGGCAGTTTCTTGTAATGTTTGGGGCGGTATCTTAGTGTTCTTTGCAATAACTCCAATTTTGTGAGCATAGAATCCTTTCTCTACCGCAGGAATAGAGCCATGGGGGGAAATGTTGGAAGGATATGGATGATAGCCTACATTGCCAAAAAGGGGAGTTGTTTGGTGACCGTTTTTTGAGTGTTATTATAGGAAAACTCAGCAATAGGGCGCAGATTATCCAGTCATCTTGCAAGTGGCCAAATAATAAACCGGCGAACTGTTCAAGAGTCTGATTTGTGCGTTATGTCTGACCCGTTAGACACTGAGGATGAAAATATGAAATGCGGTTTTGATAAATTGATTCTGATATCCAGTGCCTGCAGAAGAAACTTGCCAAAAATTTGATGTGAGCACTCCACGATTCCGAGACACTTCATCAGGGACTCCATGAAGACGGAACACATTATGGACTACTAAAATCAGCGGTTGGTTCGCAGAAGGTAGACCCGTAATGGAATTGGAAATGTGCAGATTTGGTGGCGGTCCACTATACCAGGAGAGTTCTTTACTGTAGCTGGGGGTAGATCTACAATGAAGTCATAGATATAGGACCAGGGACGAGAGGGACTGCCAAAGGCGGTAATAAGACTGGGTGAGGAACGTGTGTCTTGCATATGGCGCAAATATCACAGGACTGGTCATATTTTCTTACATACCCTTTTATAATGGGCACCAGAAAGGAAACGGGCTTAAGAATTCTTGTGTTCTTCTGTACTCCTTGTGACCAGCTAATTTTGAATCGTGGACAATTGTTAGAATCTAGAAATCTTAATCTACTGTTTCGTGGGGTACAGACAAGCTGTTGCCCAGGTCCATTTGTTTTTAAGCATTAAATGTCAGTCATCTGGTGGTCGAGATAACAAAGTGTCGTTGTAATAGGGCTACTCGTATTTTCTTCAGAAAGTCTTGATTAGAATTACTCCCACCAAAATTAGATCAGGAAGGATGGTCGTTGGTGGAACGGAGAAGAGTCATGGAAAATATTCTGGACAAAGCATCAGCTTTACCATACGGGGAACCAGGCCTATATGAGACACAAAATTACAATTGATTGAGAAGAAGGAAACAGCCTCCCAACACGCTGACGAGGGGACAAACACTTGGCAGATTCAGACTTCCAAGTTACGGTGCGTCAGTCAGAAATATTATTTGCTGTGAGGCTACCTAAGAAAGATGTCTCCATTCCTAAAGGCTGCACATGATGGTATAATTCTTTGTTCCCACATCATCATTTCGTCCAGCAGGTGATAAGCGTTGCGGACCAATAAGCACAGGGGTGCAATAAGTTGTCTCTTCTCTTCTCTGTGAAAGAATAGCTCCTATGCGCGCAGTCCTGAAGCATGACTTCTACGATGAAAGCAAGTTCTGGATCGGGATGCAACTAATATAGAGCGTCGTAAATTTGGAATGGTTAGCCTGATGAAAAAAGATTCCTAGTGCTTCAGAAGACCATGGCAAAAAAAAACATCTTTTCTTAGCGTCAGCGGGATAGGGGGCGTGTACTTCTGAGAAATTATTGTTAAAAAACGGTCTATTAAAAATTGCGCAAAACCTATAAAAACGTTTTGTAAATCCTTCACAGTTCTGTGGAGTAGGGCCAGTCGAATAATTGGCTTGAATCTGTGCGGGGTCCATCTGTAATCCGTGAGGGCGAAAATTATGTAGCACGAGGAAATGGATACTCATTTAGATGAAATTCAATTTTCAATCTGTATGTAGAGATGATTCTTTCTTAAATCTTCTTAAAATGAGCATCAACATGACGTTGATGGTTCTTCCACCGAGTGGAACAAAGATCAAGATATCGTTCTAGGGAGAATAATACAAAAAACTGGCCAGGGAGATCTCTATGAAAAATTACATGTACAAAGATGTTGAGAAGGTGGACTGGGGCATACATAGGTGCCCAACGGGCACATAACGAGGATAGTTCAAAGTGTCACATTAAACGTATCTAAAGCACTGTGCTTCCTTCATCCCGCGGGTCTTATGCGGACTATAAATTAATAGGCGCCACTAGGTAGCGTTGTTCTAATTTGGTTGAAAGATTTTTGCATGTGTACTCTCTCTAGAAGGCTAGGGGAATCAAGTGCGTAAAAGGACATAACGTTTTTAATAGTAATTTATTTAGTTCACGTGTAAGCGATGGCACGTGGCTCTTAGTGAGCCCATCTTTGTTCTTACAAAGAAATATGGAGCCCCTGCTGGCGATGGGGAAGATGGGACCGATGAAACCTTTAGCTCGATTCTCTTCTAATAGTCCTTTAAGGGCCTGCAGTTCTGGGGCCTGCCAAAGGGTAGATGCTTCCAAAAGAGTATAAGATGCAGCCAGGGGGGATAGCAACTCATATGGGGCAATCATATGGGTCGATGTAGTTTGCGGAGCCTTACTCTGCATTTTTTGTGTTATCAACGAGCATCTGCAAAAATCTCCGTGTATACAAACAGGGTTATCTTTTGTCTGACATTCCGTGTCTGATTTCTCACGTACTGGCTATTGTTTCAGACTGAGTGCCAGAGGAGCATCACTGTGGTGGAAATAGTTACCTCTAGTTTCCCAGTTGGGATACAGGATTCTGTGACTGTAACCAGGGAAACCTAGATAATACGATAACCGGGGGAAAATGTTGGAGATGAAATCAATAGGGAATGGTTAGAGTATGTAGACTCACGGGCTGATTGGATTTCAAGGGTGCTTTTTTATAATGACTTCAAGGGCTTGTTTTCTTGATACCACTGGCCCTGCTGAACTCAGGGAAACATCCACAGTCATCCATTTACAATGGCGAAAGTTTTTTTTACAACATTTACCCCATGCTCAAAGCAAAAAGAGAAAAGGTAGGGCATGAAGTTGCCACTAGTCTCGGAGTCCCCCCAAAGTTAAGCAGATGTGGTATCCACTGAGAATTCATCATGAAGAAGCTTTGATTCGCAGAAAGCAATGGGATCTTTTATTTGCTTTCTTAAATATGAGGAGCCAACTGAAGAGAATTGAATGAATTACTGTTTCTCTGGTAATTCAGCCTTCGGGAAAAGAGTTGATTCCACCTCAGAAAAGTCAGGATCGCAAAGGGCTGCTCAACAACTACTTCAGTGCGGGCTCTGGGCTTAGGGCAGTCGTGATAAGGGAAGTTGGTCGACTTCCCACCGTAAAAGGCACAAGTTCTCCCGCCGCCTACGGCTCCTTCGGTCGGCAGCTTCGCTTCGAGAATTATGGAATCCACATTGCATAGGCTTCCACTCACTGGTTCCAGGGAAAATTTCCTTTGGGGTCTGGAGCATAGGAGACAAGGGAGAGAGGAAAGGTTGATTTAATATCATGATTGTCAGGTAGGCCATCTCTCATTGTCTTCGTTCAGACAGTCTGGGGTGTCAATTCGAATGCAATGGTTGTGAATAAATAAAAGGCATCCAATTTCATACGGGGGGGCCACTGGCTGCACGGAGCAAGTTCATCTTTTATAGGAGCTGAGATAGCCCTTTTTCTGAAATAAAAAAAAAACGATAATTTTGCGACATCATTCCAATCAGATGGCTGTCGGACAGCCCACCCTCTTGAAATCATTGCATATGTTCAATGTGACTGGGCGTTCGTTGCCTGGCGTTAAGACGGTAATGGATGCTTCAGCTGGTTGGCAGGCACGGATTGGGGTCATTTCAAACAGTGTACCTCATGCATTGTATTTGTGAAGTTCCTCCTAAGTTGTTCAGCCAGGGTCATCTTATCAGTTCAAATAATGGGATTTCCCGGCCCAAGCTGATGGGGCTTGTATGTGTCAACACATAATGTATACACGACGACTTTAAATTTGTCCGTAGGAAACGGTGAGATGTAGGATTTTTTGCCAGCAAAATAAATAAGCGACACTTTGGTTGGATGGAATCCCCGGGAGAATTTGTCGCGGGTCTCCACCAAATCTTTGAGATGGTGGCAATTTAGCACTCGTTTGGTAGCTGCTGGGGGGATCTTGGTTTTTTTTTTGTGTCTGTAGTTTGATTCTTCCAATTGGAGTATCCGATCAGACAGCGTCATGCACGAGTATTGCGTTTAGATCTTGAGATTGCTTGCGTCCATAAAACCCTGCGG
Organism: Engystomops pustulosus; assembly: GCA_019512145.1. Lineage (NCBI taxonomy): Eukaryota > Metazoa > Chordata > Amphibia > Anura > Leptodactylidae > Engystomops > Engystomops pustulosus. The sequence goes on from CM033646.1 coordinate 112,024,586, forward strand.
TGTTGTGATTGGACTGTCCTATTTTAAAGGGTCTATGCATTTTGAAAGTCTGCATCTTCAGTATGCACATAGTCACAGTAGTTTGGAGTTGTGAATTGAACCTCCAAGTGTTGTCCAGATCCCGGCGTGAGACTCGCATATTATAAGGCTTGAGTATCCTGTCCGATTTGACCTGGTGAGATATTATTGCGTGGGAAACTGCAATAGACAGGGGGATCTAAGAACAGGACACTGGAAGGGCACCAAGGTGGGACACAGGAGGTGCGACTGGTGCAAGGGCAGGCTTGGGAAGGGAAACTGTTAAGTACTACAAACAGCAGTAATCACGAAACTTGCACAAAGCCAGGAGAAACAATCTGGGCAGGATAGTTCAGCAGCTAAGCAGAAAAAGGGGAGGAACAATCGGGGGAGGACGGGAGGAAGGAGTTCCAAGCAAAGGAGGACTGTCCAAGCCAGGAGGCTAAAAACACAATACTCAAAAGCACTGGTCTATGAGGGGCAGGACAGGGAAAATATCTATACCAAACATGGAAGTAAACGATGGCCAAACCGGTGAGACAACATCCACCCATATTAAATGAGGTGCGCAAAACTAAGGGCAAGGCAAACTAGATGGGGAAATAGCAGAGCCATGCCTGACACAAGGAGTTATCATTACGCTCATTAACAGACTACCCGGGAAGCTAAAGTAAGGCACCATAAGAGCTTCACAGAGGTTCTCAGTGGGCAGAGGAGGTTCTGCTGTAAACTAGGCGCTGTCTGTAAGTCCGTGTTGTCCTTTAAAAGTCGATGACTGCTGTTAACAGGTGAATCTACAATCTGGTATGGAAGTAGCACAGTTCTGTGTAATTAAATTTCAAGTCTATTTACCCGTTTTTTGTTTGAGTTTTGCTGGTTTCATTACAGTACACCTCTGTCTAATGAACCAACCTCCTATTGGTGTTTTGCTTTCCTACGATCTAAATGTGGGATTAGTTAGCTCTTTGCAGAACAAGTTGTACTGCTGCGACCGTGTTACCTAGTGGTGAACACATTATAAATTCCAACCTTTTGACCATTGCTATCTCAGCAATTATTTTTCACTTGTGAGCACTCCAGAATTCCTGGAGCTAACACTGTGGGGGGGGCGGCCAACCAACGCACAAAGGCTTTGCTTTTAATTTTAATAAGAAAAATGCAAAACAATCAAATGAGGGAAAATCCCAGGAATGTGCTGCTTTTTATAGTGGTAATATCATTTTATAAGGAATGTGAGTAAGAACCCATGGGTTTAAGGCAAAAAAAATCCCCTTGTGACACTTAAAACTGTAAACTTCTCTGCACTAGAATGAAGTATTGGGGGAAGGAAAATAGGAAGCCATCTGTTTTAAGAACCTTTGTGGCTTTATTTCATTTTCCTGATCATAACCTACAGTATATATACCAGTGTTCTTGTCTTGAGACGGTCATAGTAGATTATGGACCTACATACACTTAACCATGGTTGGGCCCCAAAATCCAGGAAACACTAAAGAAATAAGAAATGGTTTTTTCGTTTGTGCATCATTATAAAGATAGAAAAAAAGGATCTCAAAGACCTATATGTTCTGAAAACCAACTGGTGATTTATATATTTCCAGTGTGGATTTCCATATTATAATTGCAGAGAGGGGGCTAAGTAACGATTGTATCTTTCAGGAAGGAGGAATCTTTCTAGTTTATTTCCCAGCAGCACTCTGTTTACTATGGATATCATCATAAAGATCATTTGGGTGTGTAAAATATCTGAACGACAACGAATGTGAAAGATGGAGATCTTGGCAAGGGCCCTGAGTCCAGACTTTTCTAGTCATAATGCCTCCGGGAGATGGAAGTGCCGAGCTGGGTTTCATTGGAAGATAAAATAAAATAAGAAAAAGGTTGTAAAAAAAGAGGAAGAATAATGGCACAGCCAAGGGATCCTCCCAGTCGGGTGTTTGTGTGTTCTCTACCGTGTCGTGTGACTTATATTTAAACATCTTCCATCACAGCTCCATACTGAATCATGCAGTATTTGGTGGTATAATGAAGAACATTATAGGGTTGTTGGTGTGACGAGAAGGAGCCAAAGACAATCCCAGCAGGAGGACTGTTGTTTTTCAATTTAATTTTCCTTCTGGTGTGCTCCCTTGGCAGTGGTTGAGTTGCGTGAATGGGAGGAAAATGTTGTGTCATCATGACGCGACTGGATTATCTGGATGTTAAATAAATGTGTCACTGTCTATTTACGCTTTCAGTGGATGGATGGATCAGTGGGACTGGTCCTTTGTCTCATTTCCCTTGGGCTCGATCGACCTTTCTATTTTTGCACTTGGCTAAGGATGTTATAAAATCTTCTTATGTTGAGGGTTCTTCCAAGCTCATTCATTTCAGCAGCAACTGTAAGTTCATGGGTAATGTTAGATTTGCTTGGGATTCCGATTGCACACACAGAGTTAAATATTTTTAGTCAGTTCAATTTACAAGGGGACAGAGTACTGGCCCCATAAGCAATTGGATAAAAAAATTAGCTCAACAATGCAACCAGTTTGCTACTTGAATTCATGGTTGAGTAATTAGCCAATTGTCTGATATCACCTCAGTGAAGTAAAAAAAAGACCAGTATGTAGAATAGCATACAGAAGTTTGTGAGTGTTAAGTATGGATAGGGAAATAAGCCACAGGCCTTACCCTTGGTTTAAGCCAGGTTATTGATTACAAGATGTATGGGAGAAAACGGAATTAGGAGAATGCAACTATGATGACCATGGTTACAAAAGAAAACAAATTCTATTGTAAATGAAAACCAAGAACTGCTAACAAAGTATAGGTAAATAGTTGTGCCCAAATCACACTGGAATGTAAGAAGGTGACAGAGGGGACATTAAAATAAAACTGAATATTGTAAAACCCAAATGCAAGGAATAATATACAACTAAAGATCAAAATAGGGAAAAAAACACAATGGGTGGTCACTTTACTAAGGCCGGTAGTTCACGTTTTTTGAGGGACGACGGGATGACGCCGATTTTTTCCATTGTTTGCACAGATTTTCCCTGTATTGCTTCCGCGGATTTGGCGCAGTCGCGTTGGGATTGTGCCACTAGCAGCGCAGTATGCACGCAATGTAAATCGGGTGGGCGTGGGCCTATAAAAAAACTTACGGATGGATAAAAAAAAAAAAAAAGATAAAAAAAAAAAAAAAACGTGTAAAAAAAGACTAAAAAAAAAAGCGGGCAGCATTTGAAAAAAAAAAAAGTGACGCTGGAACACGCACTTACCTTCACCCCAGGATGGCTTGGTGAACTCCACGTGCGACTCCCGATGCTCTTGCAGCACAGCTGCGGGACACTCTGCGTGGACGTCTGGAGGAAACTGCCTTAGTGAGATTTGCCGGCCGTAGGACCCGAGAATCCACCGCCAGAGAAACGTTTGGCCGCTGGATCGCGAATGGGAAACCGAGGCAGGAATAATAAAATAAATATGCCCCAATTCTTAAAGTCAAGGTCATTGTGTAATCTATGGAATACATCGAACATTAGTAAATAGTAGTCTTTTAACCTTATTTCATAATTGTTGTATGTTCTTTAAAGACAATAAGTAAAATGTAAGGATGAGATTAATTATAAAAAAAACACGTCAAAATTAGAAGAAGAGAACCACTGTTCAAGATACCTGTAATTATATGATGCTAAGCTGGCATCTGATGCAAGGTATGCTTACAACCAATAATTAATTAAAACTAATGGCAGCGCTAAACTCCTCAGTTGTTCACTTGACCTCGACAAAAATAGGTGGTGTTTGCCGTTCCAAGGGACTGAAACCCTCTGGACAGCAGTGTGTTCCAGTATAAGGTCAACGAGAAGTGTGAACCTTGTTCACCCCATAGAAGGATGACAGGTGAGTTGTTCTGTTTGTGATTGTGTAGCATATAATGTTACAACATCAAACAACACTCTATATATAAAGAGAAACCACCACTGTGCAAATAGATACTTCTAAAGCATCAATACCGTGCACCAGCTCAGGTTGTGGAGTGCTTGTTGTGTCAGAGCATATCTTCAGATGCGGCCCTTAATTGGTAAATGCACACCACGTTCTGTGCGCAGAAGTTGCTTCGAATATAAATATTACAAAAGTGTTTGAAAGCATAGCAGGTTTATGAAATAACAAAGATTATGTCCGGCCACAAGCTAACCTGAGCTTGGGTCACTAGCGGTATTGTGATGCTTAAAGAGAAGTACAATTGGCCAAAGGGTAGGTTTCCTTTAAGTCCTCAAAGATGGCTGGGCCCTCTAAAAGAGATAATGCAAAGAGAATCTCTTGGTAATTCTTTCAAATTACTGCAGCTTGGGAATAGCTTTCTCAGTCAGCACAAGATCATGGTATACACATGTCACAAGTGTTAAAAAAAGAAATTTGAACTGTAAGCCCACTCTGCCGTGAACCAAGTCTCTCTATAAACAGAAGAAGAAAGATTAGGAAGGCTTAGACTGTCCCCTTGCTGTAGGTAACATGTTTTGTGTGGACAGAGGAAGAAAGTGGCCCACAGGTCACGTTCGTGATGAAAAGTTTATATTTGTTTGGATGTCTGGATGGGTAAACATTGGGGGCTTTATTTACTATAGGATCCAACTCCGGAGGCCGCATTTCGATGGGTTGGGTTTCCCGACTTTTGGGGAGGTTGATGCGCAGGGGGATTGTGTCGGCACATGATCGGATTTTCCACAGCAAACACTAAATTCAGGGGGCACGTGGGAACGATACAATGGATTCCCTTGGGACTAAAAGGCAACGGGATTGACATTTTAAACTTTGGGAAGTGTTCTGGGATCGTGGATCGTGGAACTTCGGAAGGTAAGGTAAATGTGGGCCCCATTAGGTTGTTGATAGACTGGAGAAAGATTGAAACCCACAAAGTGTGTGGTGTGTACCATTGGATGTGGTATATAAGTTGATGGACAATATTGGCAAAAGTTGAGTCAAGTACAGGCTTTCAGGCCAATGCCAACTTTTTTCTGTGAAAACTGCTGACCCAAAGGGGTGTGTTACAAGGTATAAAGAAGATCTTTTCAATTCCTTTAAATCACGAATACACGCCCAGCAATGGTGTTTAAAAGAGAAGACCTTAAACATACACTTTTATATTGTAATTTTGAATATAGTGTTTGTTTTATCTCAGGTCATTTATCAAGAAGAAGGAGTTGAGAGATTAGTATCAGAGGGTGCTGCAGAGTTCCTATATGGCATTGTATGAACTGGCTTCAGGACCTCCTGACTAATGGCACTAGCTCATGTGCCGTATTTCATAAGAGAGAGTGAGAAGTTAGCGCAGAGTTTCCAAAGCGAAAAGATGATTAATATTATCATTACTTCAGAAATTGAAATAATGGCTCAAATTGGGAGAAAAAAGGGAAAAAAAAAAAAAATTTTAATACTAGAAGCCTTTCTACAGCAAATATATCTATAAATGGACAGGTCTTATAAAGTGGCCTATGTTAACCCCCCCCCAGCAATTTGCCACATATAGGAGCACCACTTCCCAGGGTTTAATCTCAACTGGTAACTCCCCAACCAAACAAACAGGCTATTTTAGTCTGTAAGGACCACTCCCTTCTCACCATTGCCCCAGTATACTGGAAATTATTCACTAAGCTCATTGATTAAGGTCTGGAAAAAAAAAAAAAACCCTGGATTCCCCTTAATAGGCTTAATCACTGGATGTATGACACATGAAGTACATATTTTTGTTACAAGCTCCATGAATTTGCACTTATTATTCTACACTATTATGCACCCCACTATAACGGGTAAACCTTCGAGATTTTACCCCCACTACCACTTCTTAGTTCCCTCAGGCAGGGTGGTTGAGTGAAATGTAATTCCTAGGAATTCCCCACTTAATGTGAAATTACTGTTTACCTATAAAAATATACAGCCAAAAACGCAGGCAAATTGGCTCTTCACGATCGGAGGCGTCACTTCAGAAGGCCTGTATGCCTTTCGTTTATATAGTAACTAGAGACAACAAGTTTTTTTCATCATATTAAAGGTTAGTGTGAATCATCAAGAAAGGCTTTATGGTTCTGTAACTAACAGAAAAACTGGACATATAGGGAAGTTTAAAATAAAATGGGACCAGATCCGCGCTCACAAAAGCTATATGGCCTCGATGTGGATCTAAAAGATGAGATCCTTTATCTTTTATATGTTTAATACTATGATAGAACGAGAAGATAGGGATTCTGAAATGACACTCCTTGCGACCACTAAAAAACTTGACTCATTGTCCAGGCGGAACACATCATAACTATATTTTTATTATTTATTTTGTATCCGACACTCTCAATTGTTCTATTTTGGGCCACAATGTTGGTAGGAGTGCTTGTGAAGTCTAAGTTTTTTTGTTGGCGCAAGGTTTTTGGTGTACGCCAAACAAATAAGCAAACTGCCCAGCTAAGAGGCTGGTCTATGGGAGTGCTCCAATTGGATGAATCTTTTGCCACCCACAACGTATATCCAGCTTAAAAACGAGCTAGAATACAGAGACTAGCTCCACCCGGGCACCAAAAAAAATATAAATCTGTTCACATGGAGCTCAAACAGTTGAGACCTTAAGATTAAGCAGACAGAGCGGGGGCACCAAAAAGTCCCCAACAAAAAATATGTCTAGGACTAGCAGATTGAGTCTTATCTGCAAAGCGTGCTATAATATTAAAAATGAATGGAGTGCTCTGGACAATTAATGATTGTTCTTAAAACCTTAGCACGGCCAGATGGCCCTTTTTGGTTTTGGTGTTTTAAGCATTTTTCACTCCACAGCACTCAAAAATTTATAACTTTATATTTTTCCATGTGCAGAGCTGTGTTATGGCTTATGTTTTGGTGTAACACAAATTACACTCAAAATGGTATTAGGGGGTTTTCCGGCGTACATGATGATGTTTGAAACAAAAAGCCCAATATGATATTAAATAGAATGAAAACAACAATACCCAATGTCATTAGTCACCAAAATGGAGAGAGGCTAAATATTTAGACATTAATGATTTACAAAATGTATGGCTTCTCCTAAAGTAGGTTGGAGTTGTTTTTTTATCGCGTAAAGATGGGGCCGCAACTGGAAACTAGAAGTCCCCAAAGATCCTTAGTTCGTCAGTAACTTCTGCCTCCCATCTTATGCTCTGCTCCCAGTCATGATGATAACAGACTGTATTGCTTCTGTTAACAATCAGTTAATTGATGTTGTAATGCCATTTCCCTGCCACATCACCACAAACATTCGCCACGGAGGCACTTGCAACCAACCAACTACAGCCATAACATTAGTGGGTTGATCAGCATGGCCTTGCCCAGGGCAGGTGGCAGGGACAATGTGATTAGGAGGACTGGGGACCCATGGGCCAATCTTCTGATCTGTGTTGCGCTCCGCAAATGGACTGCTCGGTGGAAAATTAATGAGGACTGATAATTAAAGGTGCGTAGGTGGATAGCATTTTAATTTCTCCATTACAGTTCTATGTCACAGCATTTCTGCTAGTGATGGGGAGCCAAAATCTTATAATAAAAAACTAAGCTACACATTAAGCTTAATTAGTTGAGTACCCATTTGTATAGAAGAAATTATGTGATTTCCGAATATCCCTTTTAATATTCCTACTGTGTACTGGGTTGTTAGCAGGAACAAAAAAAAAATACAAAATGCAGTGATGAAATTGGTGAATGAAAAAAGGCGATTCGCACCGTTCTTTGTGCGGCCTTGGATTTTACAGGCTTTCACTAGCACCCCAAAATGAACCATATGTCTATTTATTCTTTGTCTGTCAGTACAATTACGGAGGTACCAATTGTGTATAGGTTTTTCAGGACGTTGCTAGGGGGTGGGTTAAAAAGATCCGGGGGGCCGGGGCCCCATGCCATGGTATCACAACTTCCAGTAATGCCCCATACTGTCACCATTACCTCCCTAAATTGGGTTTCTGCCAATAAAACACATGTTATTGAGGGTATATAAAGCCCAGAAACACAGAGGAGAAATCCTATGGTGTAAACAGACAGGGACCTGCTTGGGTGGGACATGTTCCACTTCACTATTAGGGCATCGGCAAATAGATGTCCTATTGTTCCTTAACTGGTTCTCTGAAAGGCGCTGTTCACTTTCAAATGCATTCAAATCAGTTTTGAGTTTGTTAGGTGCAGTTTGTTATTTACGTGTGAACAACATTTGTGGAAAACAGGTGGGTTCCCCTTCAAAACTCAAATTCACCATTAGATCAGGTCTTTCAACGTTTAAATTGAACAAAAACTGCACCTAAAAAACCACCTCAAAACGATTGTAACTGAATCATTGTGAACGGCAACCTGACAGTGTTTTATCCTGCTGCTGCCCTAACAACTCTCCCAAAATACTGTAAGGCTGCGCGGCAACAGTTTGCATTTCAACAATACAAGGACACCAGGCACTCGTTATCACATACACATAACCATCCACTGGAAACTCATGTTGTGAGGCCCCCACCTACTGCACGTTGTGAACGACCCCAGAGAAATGGTCCCCACAAATCCGACTCTCAGAATAGATTTATCCCCCACACAGCCCCACCGTAATGTGCCCCACACACAGGCCCCCCATGCAAGTCCCATTTATGTCCCCAAAAAAACAAACAGCCCCCTTAGGTAAGGTCCCCTCGAGTAATGCCTCCAACACACACGTCCCCCTGTAATGTCCCCCAGTAATTGTCCCCACACCACAATCCCTTGTAATGGTCCCCAGTTAATGTCCCACACACACAGCACCCGAATTGTCCCCAGTAATTGTCCCCACACAAGAGCCCCTGTATATGTCCCCATTAAGTCCCCATAGACAGCCCCCTGCAATGTCCCCATAATGCCCCCATTAGGACAGCCCCCTGTTAGTATTGTCCCCCAGTAATGTCCCCCACACACAATCACCCTAGTAATGTTCCCAGTAGTCCACACGAGGCCCCTGTAGTGTCCGCCAACAGCAGGTCCCCCTGTTAATGTCCCCACAGTGAATGTCCACACACACAGCACCTTCTGTAATGTCCCCCCAGTAATGTCCCTCACACGCCTATTCGCCTCAGACCGCTGTAATGTCCACCTAGCCCAGTAAAAAGTCCCAAACACCAGCCCTGGTAATGTCCAAACGTTTGTTAATTGTCCCCAGTAATGTCCCCACACACAGGGCCCCCGTTTCACTGATAAATTGTCCCCCAGTATATTGTCCCCACACAACAGGCCCCTTGTCTAATGGTCCCCCTTAGTAATGTCCCACACACAGGCCCCCCTGTAATGTCCCCAGTAAATGTCCACACACGACCCTGTAAGTCCACCGTAATGTCACACAACACAACCCCATGTAATGTCCACCTGTAATGTCCACCCAAACAACACAGCCACCTGTAATGTTCCCCCAAGTAATGTCCAACATACACAGGCACTGTGTAATGCCCCAGTAATGTCCGCCAAAACATAGCCCCCTTCTTCAGTTCACCTGTTAATGTGCCCAACACGATATCCCGTGTTCTCCCTCTCACCTCACTCCGCAGCTCCGGGCACTGCTTCCCCTGCAGGTCATGTGATTGTGACATCATCACAGGGTTCCTGCAGAGGAGAAAGCAGTGTACACTGGCACTCGTTCTCATCACGATCTATATCCAGAGGACATGAACGTGTGATGAGACAGGGGAGGATGGACGAGCAGGTGGGACAAATGTACTGCTGGCCCAGGGAAAAATCGGGGCACCAGGTCAAAATGATCCGAGGCATGAGCCCCGGATATTGTGACCTAGTGACGCCCCTGATAGGTTTTATAATGTTTTCTGGCACTAATAACTTTTCATTTCTTCATTGTACTAAATGTGGGTGATGTCATTTTTTGCAACTTTTGATGATGTTTTCAATGTTATCATTTTTAGGACTGTATGACTTTTGATAATTTTTATACAATTTTTAATATTTTTTAAAATGGCAAAAAAAAAAGTGCCATTTTGACTTTGTGCAATGAAAAAAACTTATTATTAGAGATGAGCGAACATTAACTCGTCCGAGCTTGATGCTCGTTCGAGCATTAGTTTGCGTACTCGAAAAACTGCTAGCTGCTCGACAATACTTCGCCGCTCGGGGAAAATGGCATCTCCCGCCGTTTTTGATTTTTGGCGGCCAGAAAACAGAGCAATCACAAGCCAAGAAGAATTGCACTCCACCCAGCATGACGGGTACCCTTACGACGTCGTTAGCGTGGTTGGTGGCGATAGGTGACCTGGAATTGACTAAGCCCCCTGCCTGCGCTGCTGTCGGATCATTCTGTGTCTGGATGCCGCTAGGGAGAGAGCTTGCTTGCTGGTAGGGAAAGCGTTAGGGTGTTCTTTAGATTAGTGTTAGGCAGGAGTGTTCTCTACGAAAACCAATAGCCTCTTTTTAGGGGGCTACAATAACGTATACTTTTTTTTTTTTTTTATTTGCTTGGTGGCTGGCTTGCTGGGCACTAGTGAGTGAGGAAATTGCAGGGGGACTTGCTACCGTTGTTGTTTAGCTCTTAGTGACACACAATCCACCTCAAAAACACCAAAGTGGGACAATTTATTAGGGCTTTGATTAGAATTAGGCAGAGTCTGTGATTTAATATTTTTTTTTTATCTTTATTTCATTTTTTTAAACTCAAACTCTCTTGCAAAGCATGTGGCTTCATTGTAGGCTCACAAAATAGCCATAGGGAAAACCAACGGCTTACTTAGGCCTACAATAGCGTTATATTTCCTTTTTTGTTTGCTTGTGGCTGGGGTGCTGGCACTAGTGTGCAGCTATTACCATACTGTGAGGAATTTGCTGGGAGACTGCGCAAGTTTTGTGTTAGGCTCTTGGTGACACGCATATCCACCTCCAACACCAAGTGGGACAATTTATTAGGGGTTTGATTAGAAGAGGCAGAGTCTGCTGATTTTTTTTTTTTTTACCTTTATTATTTTATAGCTCAACTCATCTTGCAAAGCACAAACTCAGTTGTGTGCTGTCAGTGTAGGTTGGAAACTAGCCATAGCAATAGGATAGCATAGTTTGTAAAAAAATAAAAAAACTAAAAAAAAATAAACACAAAATTTTTTATTTTTCAAGTTTACACTTTAATTTGGAAAATGTTTAACCAAGGGCTATGGGTAAGAGGACGAGGGCAGTGGACGTGGGGCCAGCTATGCAGGGGGTCAGAGACCGTGGGTCCTGGGCGGGGTGAGACACCACTGCTGATGGGGAGCAGGGAACGCCGCAGAGGTACACCTCCTAGGTTCATATGTCTCAAGTTAATGGACTTGTGGTAGAGCACTGTGGGGCCAGAACAGTGCGAAAGAGGTGCTGTCGTGGATTGCAGGGACACATGCTTCTAGCCTGTCCCCAGTAGTCTTCAACGCAGTCCCCCCATGTCACCGAAATCGGCAATCCTCCAGCTCCTCCACCTCAGCCTCCTTCCCCCCCCAGTCTGCCCCCTCACACCAAAATTGGTGCATTTGAATCGGCATACTCTGAGGAACTGTTTTCTGGACCCCTTCCCACCAGTCACAAAACACTTGTCCTGCTGCTGCTGAGCGATTTTCCGATGCCAGGTTTTCCACCAGTCGCAGTCTGTTGGGTGATGATGACATTAATTTCACGTAGTAGTGGAAGAAGTGTGTAAAGAGGGTGTCGGCGGATGGGGGGGGAAACACAGTTGTCAAACAGTGGTGAAGTTGTTGTTCAGGGCAGGAAGTCCGAGGGGGGGAAGCAGACTGGAGGGATCGGAGGATGATGAGGGTAACAGACCCAAGATGTGATAGGTGAAGCCGGGTGAACACAGTGCTTCTGAGCGGAGGCGGAGTCCTATCAGCAGACAGGTTGGAAGAGGCAGTGGTGGGGCAGACGGAGAGGCAGGGCCAAGAGCTGGTGAATCAGCGCCAAATGTTGCCCTAGTCAAGCTCCCGTGGCGAGGGCTAGATTTTCAGAAGTCTGGAGGTTCTTTAAAGAAAACCGGATGACCGACGGACTGTGGTGTGCAACCTTTGCCAAACCCAGGATCAGCAGGGGGTTCACCACTACTAGCTTTAACTACCACCAGTTATGCGCAGGGAATTGAATGCCAAACTCCTCTCAATGGTACCAGCCCGTTCACCTCCGGCCGGCACACCACGCTCCTTCCCTGGTGTCATCTGATAGTCGCCCCATGCCCAGGACCCCGGCGCCAAACAAACCTCCCGTGCGAAAACCCCATCTTCACTCCACGATCCTCACACGCATCCACCAGTGTTCAGCTCTCCCATACCCCAGACGCTGGAGCGCAAAGGAGGTATAGCGCAACCCACCCACACGCCCAAGCCCTCAACGTCCACACATCTCAAGGTGCGTAGCCTGGAGATTCTGCCTATAGGCTGGTAGAGACCGAGGCCTTTCGAAAAACCTCATGGCGGCGGCCGGCCACCTCGGTATTCGGTCCCCAGCCGCCACTACTTTTCCACGATGTGCCGTCCCGCCCTGCACAAGCACGTTCAGAGAACATCTCCGTGCCCGACAACGCCGTTTTCTGACAGGTCCACCTGACCACGGACACGTGGACGAGTGCTGCGGGCAGGGCCACTAGGTACGTTGATGGCACATTGGGTAAACTTGGGTGGAGGATGGCGCGAGTCTGACCTGGGGCTGGTCATATACTGCGCCGCCGAGGATTGCGGGGCCACCTCGGTCCAGGTCTCAAAGTCACTATGCCTCCTCCTCCTCCCACCCCTTCCACCTCCCATCTGAATTACCCAATCCGTGGGCATGGCGCCATCAGTGGTTGCTCTAGGCACAGCAGCAGTGCCACGTAGCGACAGCAGGCGGTGCTCAAACTGCTGAGCTAGGCGATAAAAGGCACACCGCCCAAGAGTTATTACAGGGCATCACGGTGCAGACTGATCTGTGGCTGGCACCGCTGAACCTGAAGCCAAGGCATGGTGTGTGTGACAACGGACGTAACCTGGTTGGCAGCTCTGCAACTCGGCAGACTGACACATGTGCCATGCCTGGCCCATGTGTTAAATCTCAATGTTCAAGCGTTCCTCAAGACATACCCCAATCTGTTGATTTGCTCACGAAGGTGCGCCGCAATCTGTGCGCATTTCAGGGAAGTCCAGCCCGATGCTGCCACTCTCAGGGCAGCGCAGCGCCGCCTCCAACTGCCCGCTCACGACTGTTGTGCGACGTGCCCACGAGGTGGAATTCACACATAACCATGTGTATCCAGGAGTTTACCAGCAGCGCAGAGCGATTGTAGACTGCAGATGTCAACTTCCACCAGAAACTGGTAGTCAGGTCAGTCAGCTTCCTCAAGTCTACAATGAGGAGTGGACGGGATGTCTGATACTGTCAGGTGCTAGTAACTTTGAGGAGTCAAAACAGGATGGTCAGTGTGATGCCGCCATCATCCGCCTCACCATCCCGCTGCTTGGCTGTTGAAAAAACTTCTCGGTCAGCATGAAGTCGGAAGCTTTGCGCTCGTCACAAGAGACGGAGGAAGGAGATATTCCTTGTTGATAGCCAAAGCCACCCTTAGGTCTGTTTTCAGCGCATATCGGAGGAGGAGGGAGGAGGATGGGAGGGAAGAGGAGGAGAATGTTGGCGAGACAGAAGAGGGGACCATTGTTCAGTCCTTCACTGTTCAGCGTGTATGGGCAGAAGAAGAGTTGGAGGAGTTGGAGGAGGAGGAAAATGGACAGTCAGGCCAGTTGAGGGGGGTGAATTCTTGCGCGTTGGGACTCTGGCGATATGGCAGATTTCATGCTAAGCTGCCTACACGTGACCCTCGCGTTCAAAGAATTATTTCAGCACCGATTACTGGGTATTCACTCTCTGGGACCCAGGTACAAGCAAAATCTTTCCACTCTCATCCCTGGAGAGGAAAGGAGTGAGTGAGCGCAATGAATATCAGCAGGCCCCGGTGCACAAGCTGAACAGTATTTCCCTTCTGACAGCGCTAGGGCAGAGTGCGTACTTCTGCGGGACAAGTTAGCGAGGGAGAGTAGGCGCAGGCAGCTTGTCCAGCACTGGCAGGGGTACGCTTTACAAGCCTTTGCCAGTTTTATGTCACCCCAGCAAGAGACACTGTCACCTGCCCCAGTCTCGGCAGAGTAGAGCTGATCTTCACAGAAAGATGGTGAGGGGAGTACGTAGCTGACCATACCATGTCTCTCCTAAATGATCACACCAGCTCCCTACAACTATGGGTTTCAAGAGACATGTGGCACGAATTGGCGCTGTACGCTGGAGGTTCTTGGCTGCCCTGCCCGCTAGCGGTTGTTGGTCATCGAGCGGGTTTTTCAGTGCAGCTGGTGGCATCATCACGCATAAGCGTACACGCTGTCGACTGACACGCTGGACAGGCTGACGCTTATCAAGATGATAACGCCTGGATTTCTCATAATTTCCAAATCTCCACCAGGTGAAGAAGCTGAACCTGAAAATGTATGCACTCCTCCTCCTCATTGTCCTCCTTCTCCTCTCTTTGTACACAAAGCAGAGGAAACTGGCTATTTTTTTGCCAGAGGCACTGGCTCTGGCCTATAGTAACTCTATGATTTAATTTTTCTGGGAGGGCCAACTACCCTGTCCTTGTTTTAAACAATTTTTGGGAGTGCCACATAGCACTCAATCTAGCTAATTTCTGGAGGACCAGCTACCGCTCCTCTGGTTTGAAAACTTTTTTGGACTGCCACATACAGGCACCTCAATTTATTTATTTTTTGGATGGACCAGCCACCTGTCGTCTGGTTTGAAAAACTTTTTTGGACTGCCACATACAGGCATAATCTATGTAATTCTTCTGGAGGACCAGCTACCTGCTCCTCTGGTTTGAAAACTTTTTGGACTGCCACATCAGGCACTATCCAAATTAAATTGTCTCCATATCAGCCTCCACGTGTCTTTTAGCTGCTTCACACGTTGTCTCCATTGCTACTCCACACGTCATCGCATAGCTGCCCTCCAAAGTAGTCCATATAGCTGCCTCCATACATGGGTCCCCTTATCAAAAGAGCTGTGTCAGGCAGAATTTTGGTTGTTTTCATGGCTTCCATGTTAACTTTGTCGCCACTGCTGTGTAATCCACAAAATATACTGGCAAAACTTTTATCATTTACCAATATTATTCAACGCTTCTTGCGCATCTGTTACATTCCCCGCACCGCCAGAACCAAACTTATAAGAAACGCTACTACACTTGATCATTGACAAAAGGTTCTTAGAGTGCTGTTTGGAGTAGCCTAGAGACAGGGGGCTTGGATTGGCGAAAGCCTCCCTGGCAGCGGAGGCCAGCTCCATCATCAATATCCAACTAACATAGTTTTAAATGCAGACATTTAATCTACTACTAGTTCACTGCCTC